>ADNK01000996.1:0-7500 GCA_000320545.1 Bigelowiella natans CCMP2755 | reverse complement strand
TGGTCTGCCCCTAGGGAGAACCGCTGCATCATTATTTGCCTGCGAGGAGGAGCTCAGGCAAAGAGAGACGCTATCGCTTCTGCTGCCAACCTCCTCGGTGGTGTGCTCAGATCCCCGACGAAACATCTCATCCAGAATGGTTCGCTGCTGGTTCCCTGACATGCCAGATCGATGGGACGACTGGGGAGAGAGCGCTGGACTAGGACTTGATGTTCCTGACCTCGCTGCCTCGCCAGAATTCACAAAACTATTGGCATTTAATGGTGACGATGACGACGTCGCTGCGGTCGGACTTAAACTACGCAGGTCAATTGGGGTCACGTGTGATTTGTCCACATGGAACAAAAACCTCTCAATCTCGCGCGAGAGCCCCGCCTTCTCTTGCGCGTTGATCTTCTTCATGAATTTGGTCGGGCTGTACTGTAGCCTACCATCTTCGCCTTCCTTGTCCTCCGTTTGCTGCTGTCGCCCCTTATGCATGGGCGAGCCGAGAGGAGAGCCACTTCGCGAGATGGCGTCCTTAACAATGTCCTGAAGGCTATCCACTAGCGTGTGCACGACCACCGACATTTTCGGCGGTGAAACCATGCTCTTCGACCGCGTGACTAATGGCGAACCGGTTCTAAGGGGCTGTGGTGGCTGCTTCTCAAGATGCTTGATAGCATCAGATTTGGATTGACATTCCTTCATTTCCTCTTCCTCCTCCTCCTCCTCCTCCTGCTGCTGCTGCTGCTGCTGCTGCTGCTGCACTCGCTGTGGCGAAACTCGATCCTGACCGACACGGCCCTGGAGTAGTGGGTTTTGGTTGTTATTCGTAGTTTTACTGCTTCGATTACTTCTCCCATGCTGCCGCGAGACGCTGCGCGATCGTGGTTGAGATCTCTTGCGATTTATCAGCGCATTTGCGAAGGCGGCAACGATGCGGTTTTTCGTTTCGTCGTGCGTGTCGTTAGTGAGAGCTTCCTGAAGCACACTCGACTCGCCCGTATTCAGCATATTCTTTTTGGTCATATACGAGAAGACAGGGAAGACGTTCCTCGAGTCCATAACTGCCTTTACTGCAGCTGGAAGGGAGAAGGGCGATTTCTCCTTTGAACTCTTTCGAAACCGGGGGGCCTGGGCCTTGGTAGTGCTTTTCCTTGGCCGCCTTTTCTTTGAGCGTTTTTTCGATTTTGATCTTGAGTCCCTTTCCGCTAACGACGCATAGTCAATGCGTCCTCTACCTCTTGCTCTGCTCTCTCCAAATCCAAATAGGTGGTTCTTTCCCCGCCTCTCTTCCATATCATTTTCTTCTCCATCTCCCCTTTCTCTCCCCTCTCCCAATTTGAGCTGATTGTGGAGGCTTTGCTGGCGGCGAAACTCAAGCGAGTCATCTCCCTCATCACCTTGGGTTTTTCCAATCGCCTCGTTAGGGGGATTGAAATGTATGTCATCAAGCTCTCTGTATTTTCTGTTTCTAATCGATTCCTCACTTATATCGAGTTGGCGATACCTGAAACACAACATGTACCCTTTCAATCCTAGTAAAAACACGGTCACGCTTAGGCGATGAAGCATCAAATTAGAAGAAGACATACGGCGTAGCGAATGCATCTGTTGCACAAGGGGAAAAGATGTTTATTTGTCTATATCGCACGTTATGCGCTCGTAGAGGGTCTCAAGGAATGAGACGTAGTCCTCCAAGTCATGGGTGATGGTCCAGATATCCACTATTTCGAACAGCGAGCTTCTATACAACTTGATGTCCATTTCAGTGGCCCCTTCCAAGTCCTTTTGCAATTCCTCCTCTGCCTGCTTCCGCGACGATGGCTCGTCGAAATCCGAATAGAGACACTTCGCTACTTTTAGGTAGAATTCAATGTACGCTTTCTTTGGGATGAACTCAAGGCCCAGCACGGTTTTCTCGGGAGGGAAAGTCATAAAAAACTTGTCGATCATTGCAACAACTTCCGGGTGTTCTTTTAGTCCGTTTCGCTTCGAGATTGCAGTTTGGGTGTACCTGCGCCAATGCAAATGGGGAGGAGGGGGAGGGAGCAAATGAGACAACCATGCTTGTTTCCCCGCCTCTCTCAGAACGAAGATGAGTGCTTAATAAAATGATTATTGTCAAGACCATATTCATTGAATGCATGTGCTGTTTTTCACTCACATTCGCTTGTCGCCCTGCATGTGATATGAGTCCGAATTGGTCGAGGATTCGAAAAAGAATTTCCGGCTCTCAGGAACGTCATGGTGCTGCTTTACGTCATCGTGGTGATTAACGAAGCGTTGTCTGCATGATGACTGTTCGGAGGGTCTCTCCGATGGCATGCTGGAGGGAATTCCGTCATCCAAAGAAATAAAAGGGTTCATAGCTAGCTGCCCTGACTGCCAGGATACTTTCCTTCAATCCAAGTCTATAAACGCACTCTCCGCCAAGCACTCAACCCTCAAGAGCAAGCATAAGAACTATGCAAGTGGAAATGCTATGATATGCTGAGTGATTTTGCTTTGTGTGAGGAAGAAACGATGTCGTTGGTTTTGGGCACGAGTGCAACACTCAGCAATTGACGTCAATGGAGCTTCGAGGTAAGACTTCAAATGCTGGAACCAAAAATCTCTTTCAACTTCCGGTCACTAGATCTACTCCCCCCTTTCCGTTGAAAGTGTTTCTCCGCTTACACTGCGTATGGCCTTCGATACCTTACCCGTTGCCAGCTACCTCTTCGGCCCAAGTGGCATCCGGTCCAGTGAGTATTAGAGGTAAGCCTTAAGATTTGACATCAAACATAACGAATCATAAAAAAAAAATACGATTACTTTGGAGCGACATCAGTTTCTATCAATTTACATGGAACTATGAAGATAACTCCACTGTGCTACTTAACGAATCTAAAACCTTAAAAAAGAAAAGCTCATTGTCTTCTTATGGACGGAGTATAGTGTTTTTCTGAGGTACGACATCCCAAATTCCTTGTCGCACATCAGTGTTTATGCCTTCCTACGTACCCGTTTCTGGCCTAACAATGGGGGGTAACGCAAACCTCCCCAGCTCCGACGTTTTCCTACGACAGACGAAACTCAAAAATATGACCAAAAAAAGCCCAAAAAAGCATGGTGGAAACATCGTTGACGCAAGTGAAAAATTCATGTGGATTTTGGCTTGAGAGGCTCCCTTGGTTATCATGGCCTGGGAAAAAGGACATGTTCTCACGCCAGATATGCACAACATTCAGACATTATTATTACGAGGAGAAATCCGAAGTATGCGGACAGCCCAATTTGCAGCCAAATTGTTGTTCGTGTTTTCGCTTCATTTAAAGCACAAAACCACTGCCGCTCGGAACCAAGCCGTGCGGACTGGCCAATACTCCATCAGAATTGGGTCAAATTAGCTTTGAAAATCGGACTAGTTTGCTGCAATTCCGGCGTTGCGCAAAGCGGAAGGAACGGGAACGTTGATATGGATAAAACAGGATGGAGAACTTGGTCAGAACCGGCTTGAACATTTATCTATTTTTCGGAATCTTCTTTCAAACCTAGTTTCCCCCCCCTTCCCGCCCTCCGACCCACCGGAACGCCTGAGCGATAGAACGACCTAAACGCAGGTGTATCTAGTTATAAACTACTACATGATTGATATTTGTTTGAGGTTTCACATTTCTCGACGATTAGCTTCACTCGATGTGGAGATATATTTGAGGGGGAGGGGTACCATATGTGCAAATGGATGTGTTTTTGTCTTTACTACCTGCATTGTATCATGTGTTGCGGGTTTTCTTATCAGGAGTTCAGTCTACGCCCTCCTCTCCAAATTCTTGGCCATGCTTCTCAACGGGGGGGGAGGAGGATCCGTTAAGCAAAGCGAAATCAACGACTACCAATGCGATACGCATGCTCATAGTTCTCGGCCACAGCCTCATGGCAAAAGCCGTAGCTTTATAGCGAGCTGTTTAGGTGTCTTTCTGCTCGGGTTTCCCCTTGGCTTCATGTTGGAGCGGAAAGTGGTGAACATGAATGTCGGGAGAGGTAGAATAACCTCGTCGATGCGACCGGGGGGCCTGCTTCCCAAGGTGGTGGCTCCCACGATGCTGGCATCGTCGTCATCGTCGTCGACGTCTCCTCATGCAAGAAGAGTTCGTCAGCATCATCAAATCAATGCCCTGCTCCGTCCAGATATGGCGTCACAAAACAAACCGAAACTGAGAGGCTGCGGCCGTGGCAGGATAGTAGCTCCAAACAGTGAGCGGGGAGTGACGTTGAGCGACCTTAGAAGGATTCAACCCGTTAGAAGTGTGGAAACCGACGGCAGTCTCACCTCATCTGTGGCGAGCACGGGGGGGGCGGACTACGGCGCTGAGCAGATTACGGTGCTGGAAGGCCTGGAGCCCGTCAGAAAGAGACCTGGTATGTATATAGGGTCTACTGGGGCTAAAGGACTACACCACCTCGTCTTCGAGATCGTTGACAACAGGTCAGGGGAAATCGTATAGTAGAAGGAGAAGACGGGGAGAACAGAGAGGGACTGCATTCAGGACTTGCGACCGACTCGGGAAAAACCGTCGTTGCATTTTTTTGGCAGGGGGGGGATTAGTGAGCGTATGCATCCTCTGGTTCCTATCGCACGCCATTTCGCCACTAGAACGTGTGTGTGTGTGTGTGTGTGTGTGTGTTGCGCTCTCTTTACATGGCCCTGAAGCATTGTCTTTCGTGTAAATTATGTGCAGCGTGGACGAGGCTATGGCGGGGCACTGCTCGCACATCCTTGTGGAGCTGCTGCCGGAGAGCTTCGTGCGCGTCACCGATAACGGTCGCGGGATCCCCTGTGACGTCCATCGGACCACAGGCAAGGTTGGTTGGTTCGGTGTGTTGTTGTTGTTGTTGTTGTTGTTGTCGTTACTCCTGCTGATGCTGAACAGTAGTGTAGATAAGTAGTAGTAGTAGTAGTAGTAGTAGTAGTAGAGATACCTGCTGTAGTGGCTATCTGCCGCTATTGCGATTGTTGTCGTTGTTCTCGTTTTTGGGGTAGACTGAGTGTGTTTGGGGGAGAGGGGCAGTGGTTCAAATTTCACTGATTGTTTCGGACCAAGTTTTCTTCTTATATCTTCTCTCCTCCTCGGTTACTCTCCTCCTCCCTCCCTCCCCCTTCCCCCCCCTTCCCCTTTTCACGTTCTACAGTCTGCTTTGGAAACCGTTGTCAGTGTGCTTCATGCAGGCGGAAAGTTTGGAGGGGAAGGGAGCGGGTAGTAATAGTAGTAGTTGTTGTAGTAGTAGTAGTAGTAGTAGTAGTAGTGGTAGTAGTAGAGTAGTAGTAGTAGTAGCAACCGCTATATTCAACAACAACGTGTTAAGAATTGTCCTGATCGATCGCTAGGAATGAGTCTGTTTTTGAGAATATATCCCGGGGGGGGGGGGAGGGGACACACACTACAAACAACGACTACTCAAACGCTCTCCGTCACCGACTACCCTTCCCCCCCCCAGCTTCATTTCTTATTCTCTCCCCGCCTTTCATTCTATCAGATACAAGGTGAGTGGTGGCCTGCACGGGGTCGGGATCTCTGTCGTCAACGCGCTCAGTAAGGACTTCAAGGCGGAGGTTCGGCTGTGAATCCTTGAATGCATGCCACAAGAATAAGTTCCCCAACATATTCTACAAAAGAGCAAAAGAGCATCTTCTATGATATATTGCGGTCGGCGTTTTAGCAGCTGTGCCCGCAGTGCGAGGATCATCGATAAAATTCTGTGAAATGATAAATCTGTCCCCTTTCTCCTCTTCAGGTATGGCGTGACGCTATTCACCACGAAATACGTTTCTCTCGAGGCGGAAAGACGTCAGCTCTTGCGTCCACCCCCGTGGAGGAGCCACTTACCACCCCCCTCGTGCTCCGCAGCCAGGAAGCGAAGGAAGAGGCGGCGACAGAAAAGGCGGAGAAGGGTGGGGGCAAAAAGTCCGCCGGCAAAAAGGGGAAGAAGAGTGATAAAGGCGGGGGGGGGGGATGGGGCGGTGCCGGCGGGAGCATTGCGTTGGGAGCAATTGAGAGTGGGACATCGGTGACGTTTCAGCCCGATGATGATATCTTCACAGATACGACGTTCTACAACTTCAATACCCTTGCGGTGAGGAATAGTAGTAGTAGTAGTAGTAGTAGTAGTAGTAGCAGCAGCAGGAGGAGGAGGAGGAGGGGAAGGAGGGGAAGGAGGGGAGGAGGAAGGTGGGAACAGATGGACACTTTGTTGCTGTCTGCTCCTGAAATGGCCGGCATTAAAAAGCGATAATGGTGACGATGATGACGATGATGATGATTAGTGTATGCAATAAGGTAGACCTCCTACGATTAAATGATGCTGCCTGCTGCCTGCCCTCATTGTATTACCCAAACCGTCATCATCAACACTCCTATTGAAGGCGCGGATGGATGAGCTTGCCTACTTGAATCCTGGTCTCTCCTTGGAGCTGGTCGATAGGAGGGGGGGGGTGGGGGGGGAGGAGAAAGACGAGGATGCAGCAGAGGAGGGTGCGACAGAAGGGAAGGCAGCTGCCAAAAAGAAGACGAAGAAGAAGAAGACCTCGGCGCCACAACCGGAAATGGAGAAATCGGGCGTGAGATCACGAGTTTTCGAGCACCAAGGAGGAATAAGAGAGATGGTTATATATATACATATATATATATATATATATATATATATATATAAAAGAGAGAGAGAGAGAGAGCTCACTATCATCTTTCCTGCAGGTACACGATGTATGCGCAACGAAGGAGGCCATACACGCGGACCTGAAGGAGCTAGAGTTCAGCGGATCCAAAGATGTGAGTAGAAGTAGTAGTAGTAGTAGTAGTAGTAGTAGTAGGAATGGTAGTAGTAGTGGTAGTGGCACGAGAAGACGAAGAAGAAGAAGAAGAAGATACGCACCACTCATGCTTACTTCTGAGATCATTGAATCTACGCATTCGAAATATAGGTTTATCAACCACCACTGACCACCTCTCTCTCTCTCTCTCTCTCCCCCCCCCCCCCCCACCCTCAACCCCGTGGGGCCGGTCCCCCTCCACTCCCCCCTCATGTTCCCTTCTCTGGAAATGAGCGTCAATGGGTGAATCCTCTCTCTCTTCATTGACCACATCATCTAAATGTCCGTTGTCGGTTATGGGGACGGGGGGCTGATGCATCACAGCTTTGCCGCAATTCTTTGCAGGAGTCAATTCTTGCCCTGGGGGGGAGGCTGGGGAGTGAGAGCCATGATGAAAACCACGACAACAACACAGCGGCCATTCGTTGCGATCTGCCAGCCGCACTCTCATTCTCATCTGGGCGGGGGAGATGGTGGTAGTGATGATGCCTCCGACTTTCACCGTGACTCTCGCTGGCGCGGCTGCTAGGATTGTGGCCCTCTTCCGCATTATTATTACTAGTATTATGGCTCTTGTTGCGTATTTGGGGCATCGTCTACGTCTTATAACGGTAAGCGTCGGAAGTAATCCGTTAGAGTCGTTTGGACGAAGTAGCCGCTCGGATCGT
>ADNK01001003.1:0-77500 GCA_000320545.1 Bigelowiella natans CCMP2755 | reverse complement strand
CAGCTTGCAGCATTTTGAGTATCTTAGTGATGGATCGGTTGGGTCCCTCCGGGAGCTATGCCTCCGACTTCTATCGCAGTTGGAAGAACATCCGAGGTCGTCCATAATTGTGTACTCGAGCAGCGAAGCAACGCAGATGGTGAAGCTATCCGAGAGGTACCCAGATCTGGCTGCGCGTCTTCTCGCTGCAAGGGACAGGATCTTCGACTTGGAACGTGGGAACCAATATATGCATATATATATATATATATATATATATATATATTTACATATGTTGTGTGCTGATGGAAAGACAAACTCGCTCCTTCTAAATGTTGCCGCATGCCTTACAGTTTCCCCTAAATGATCTTCATTAATCATCACCTTTTTATCATCGTTACCATCTCTACTGCTATGATACTACTGTGATCCGAAGTGGCTCTTCATCAGGCACGATAGGGAGCTGTATCGCGCACCCCGAATTCCGTGGGCGGACGTCGCTGAAGCTTGTGCTTCCTGCCCTCGTCCCGCAATATACGGGTCACTACGAGTCTCTGGCAATATCCGATGGAGCAGAAGCTGTGATGGCGTTCGAAAGGATGCTAGATCCATCAACAGGTAGCAAACCTTTCGGCAGAGTCACAGATTGTGAAGCAGTAGTAATATTGATTATCCAGCATGGAGTGCGGTCGGAATTGTGTGTGTTTGCGAGGGTGGGAGACGTGTGGGCTAAGTCGCGATTCGCTACGCATACGCACTACATGTCATTGTTTCTTTCTCATATAGGGGCAAAGGAGAGGGACTTTCTCCGTGATGCGTTGCTGGAATACTGCAGCTTGGACACGATGGGTTTGGTGGAGCTGCATCGAAGCACACATGATCTAGCAAATGGGGAAAGAGATCCGTCGTAGCGCAGTGCACTGCACAGCACGGTGCGACCATCGATGCAGCATCTGCTGCACTGCTTGTTGCGCATGCTAACATGGCCAAAGTGCAACTCAGGCTCAGCATGTTGATCATCATGCAAGTGACAGAGCTTCAATCGTGTGCGTGTGCGACTGTTGTGCGACTCGCACGGGCGGACGTTGCTGTGTCCATGATCCACACTTTGCGCTAGCTAGTTAGTTGCAATCACAACGACGCGCGCATCTGCACGCACTGTGTTTCATGTGGATTGACAACGCGCGCACATCTAGGTGTTTCGTCGAACGCTGCAGCTTGTGTCGCGAATTGAGCTCTTCATGGCTCGCCATCGTGCACATGAACAATGATCAATGAACAATGCACATGAACAATTTGCTCAACAACCGAGTTCAAATTCTGAATAGCCGATTGCTCTGGATTCAAACAGCACAGATTAGCTGGATGGATTGATTTATATTTACCAAAAGCTGTCCGAGTGGGATTTAAGGATTTCAGGATTTCGCAATTTCTCAATTCAAAGTCGCGACATTTTCCGACAGTTTTGGCAATATCACCTCAATCCATCCATGTTGATCTGTGCTGTTTGAGACTGACTCACTTCGCGCTGGCTACCGAGCATTTTGTGATTTTTCTTAGATCTACTTGTTGCACCAACCGCTCACCACGAGTATGTATGCGTGCAAATTGTAGCTCTTTGTACGTTTCTTTTGTTTCTACACATGTCAATCATGTGCTCAAAATGACAAGCATGGATGCTTTGTGAGCTTGTACTTAAGGTTTTGCTAGTTTGCTGTCATGTAGAGAAAGTTCTCATAACGCTCACAAAATCTTCATAAGTGAGCTGGCCGTACTTACAAAATTCTCGAAAGCTCATAACCTAATCCACATTACAATCAAATAAATTCGTGTAAGGACCAGACATATTTAATCAGCTTTGTGTGTGTTTGTGTGTGTGTGTGTGCATGTGGTTACGTATGAAGCTGTTACCCTCTCAAATGCGAGCTCAATTGTAAAGTGTGATCCAGACTGTGAAAGTGGAAGAAGAGGAGAAAATATTATACGATGATCAACAAATGGGGGCACGACAAAGGAAGATTTTCGAAATCTCTGCGATCTGGCAAGCACGTCATCAGGCGACAGATGCATGCCGTTACATCTTTCTTGTAGTGTGGTTATTATGTCAGTTGTGAATCCCCGGAAACATAACGAAGCCTGATACTACTACTACCTTAGATAAGTGCTTTATAATCGATACCACCTCCTTTTCATTCTCGACCTACACGTTGCATTATTATTCATTAGCTTTTTTCTCCCAAGCCTTTCGTCTTCTTTCTTGAAAAAGATTCCTTTCGAGTTCGAATATCTCTTTGTTCTCTTCCTTCTTTCGAGTCTAAATTTGCCACGTACCTGCTTGCGGTCACACTTTGTGATGATCCACCCTGGGAGGATACCTAAAAATACCGGAACGATCTCTCAACATAAATGCACAAGACAATGACAGATTAAACTTTACAAATGTAGGTTTAAGTCCACTGCAACATGTTTTTCTTCAAGATTTTTTGAATAATCAACAGAACGCCTTCTCTCTCTCTCTCTCTCTCTCCCTCTTTCTCTCTCTCTCTCTCCCTCTTTCTCTCTCTCTCTCCCTTTCTTTCTCTGCTTGAACATTGCTGAAAATGTACGTCACCTGCACGTTTTGCTTGCCCACTAACGGAGATAACCTGGGGTTAAAAAAACAACGGTGTCATTGTAGCGCAAGACCAGCACTCATGTTCCCGCTGTCTTCGCACGCCATTTCCAATGCGCTGCTCGCTAGGATCTTATCGTACATATCATATTTTTTTGGGGCATGTGTTCTCCGTTGTGTCTCAGGCGGCGTTCAGTTCTGCCTGAAAATGCATTGTGCTTTCGCAAGCATTGCGTACTTTGCACGGAGTGCCAGCCAAATTGAGACCTGGATCTCCAGGAGCCAACGTTGTCTTCATCATCTATAAAGGAGACAGCATTTTTGAGCAGCAGCAACCGTAATAATACACTTCCGCAAAATCATCATCTATAAATGCGGACAGTTTGAATGTAAAACAGAACTCTGCGTGAGGCGTCGCACTTACCCCGTTATACTTCTTCTCAGGATTGAATATCTTCCTTAAGATTCGAATCGGCTAAGGGAGGTAAGGAGACAGCACCGTTGATTGAGTGAGACGGTGTTTGCCTTCATGATGCTATATCGGTTTGAACCTCATCTCTTGATGATGACGGCAGCAGAACCTCGTACACAGACTTAAACCTAGCGTTCCATAGTTGTTATATCATCATCATTTTGCTTGCAGAAGCTAGCATCTTTGGCACACATACATTATTCACAGGAACAGCACAACCCCTCCTTGCTTACCGTGAGACTTCAACGAGACCGTCTCGATTGTGATCCATTACTTTGAACGCCTGGCGAAGTATCACGTTCAATATTTAGCTCATGGCTTGACATCGCTGTAGGTTGAGAGATATGCTATTGCTACGTGAGGTGTGAGGATAAATGCTATTACATGGGTCATTGTGTCAGCTCCTTTAAACTCTTTTGTTCTCTCGGATACCATCACCTAATAACAAATTTATAATAATAATGATAATAATAATGATAATGATGATGATGATGATGATGATGATGATGACAACAGGAATAATACAGCAATGAGAAGAAGAATGCTTTATGCACAGCTATAGACGATCGGAAGATCGTTTTGGTCGCCACAGCAATATGGATGGTGAAGGAAAGGTCCATTTCGGCCAGCATAGATGATTCACCCTAACATACCAGAAAATCCGAGAATTTCATGGAACCTTTGAATTTCTTCAGTATTTCTTGCACCTTAATGAATTGGGACGTGGGAAGAACAGCAGCAACACCATTCATTTAGCTGTTCAAACCGACCACGGCGGCGGCACCGACCGAGGAAATGATGATTACCCTTTCCATTTTGATCATAAATCCAAGTTTTCGGAAGACTTTGTGTAGCTTCTGGTGCGTTAAAACTCCAACCTGAGGACCATTATTAGGTGGTCAACTGCATTTTTCTTCGAAGAGAACTACATCGCCTCAACTACTTCAGTGGATAATGTTACCTTGCCTTCCTCTAGAAAGTCAAACAGTTTACGCAACTCAACAACCTGGACACAACCAATCTGTAATCTTCGACTGAGATAGCTAAAGCTTCAATGGAAGCGTATTCAATGATGTCTGGTGCTGGCTTTTGATTACGACCTGTCGCGAATCTAACGGCGGGCGCTGGTACTCCAGCTCTTGAGTCGAGAACAACTCCTTACCGTTAGTCCCAAATGAAAGCATAGTATCTAAAACGGACGATCGAAGGGGAGGAGGCAATTCGACCGAATCCGAAACGGCTCGGCTCCCTCAGGGGAGTGGAAGATGGTGGGGAATGGGCGACACGCTTCCCAATTTGTATTAGTCGCCATAGCAATGTTGTCGCATGGTTGAAATCAACTTGATTTTTGGTTCTATTATTTTCAATCGGGATTTCGGGGACTCGATTGGTCAGATCGTTTCATGGAGGGAAAAAACAGGCTAAATTTACACATTGCGACATGACAAACGTCACGTCAGCTGGCAATGCAGATGAAAAAGGCTTGTTGGCATGGCTGGTTGATGGAGGGAGAGTTAGCGTTTCCCGTGATCCTTTCAACCATGCCATTGAAATCGCAATTCATTCATTTCATTCATGCAAATCAATCCTCTGTTTTTCCTTGGTGGCCATGTTGATGTGATTGGGCGATGAGGTTGTGGAATTGAGCACCTGGTTCCGACGATCCTTTCCACTGGCTAGCTGGGCCATCACAATCAGACCAACATCACAACTTTGTTCACTTCTTCATTCGATCGTTCATCACTCACGTGCTCGCACCATTGCTGAAAACACTTCATGACGATCTTTCATTTCGACACCGCATTGTCCAGGTTGTGCCCGCGTCTGGACATCGATGAGGCTCTCCATGCTAGCATGGCTCTGATGCCTGCACGTTCCAGCGTTCAGCAGGCTAGCAGGATCGGCGGCCGACGACGACTGTGTCTCAACATCCAGACACAAGATCTGCGCGTTTGACCAGAAATCACTTTGCATGAAAACATCTGGGTGCGAACGCTGAAACAATGTGATTGCATTGCATCGTCACACTCGTTGCGTTGCCTGTTGGGGCGCGAACGCACTGCTAGACTGGTGCACTGGTGCCTTCCGACACAACTCGTGTGCATCATGCATCGATCCATCTTCTGCACGTGCGTGCAGCACCCTAGCACCGTGCATGGCATGCTAGCATGATGGCATCGCAGATCTACGCTAGCTACGTCACATGTCGGTGCAGCTCGACGCGACGCGATCTTCAAGCTGTTGGAAGTGAAACTCTCCAGCTCTGTTGTCGCTACACACGTGCAATCAGCCATGCCGACAGGCTGGAAGGCTAGCAGCTAGGCTAGCTAGCTAGTGGGTCCAGAGCTAGGTTACAGATCTAGAGATGCGCGGCGTAGCCGTGTGCTGCAGCATGCTAGCATGTGGCATCACCGAGATGGGTAGCTAGGTAGGTCACATTTCATCATTCACACTGCACTGCTCAAGCTAAACTACACAAACCTAGCTAGCTAGCAGCGCAGAAACAACATTTTTTTTCACAATGGAAGCATCAGAGAGTGCAAACCTAATTGCATGCTAGTCACCCTAGCTAGGTGCGCGCTAGAAAGCTTAGAAAGATGCACACATGGACGTCACGTCTGGACGACGACTTGTGCAAAAAGCGATGCAAGGCTGGGTTTAACCAAGCAGCCCGCTGCTGCTAATGAACCGCGCTAAAATGTAGAGAGGAGCTGAACAAACGAGCGCTGTAACCATCATCACAACCTCGCCATCATGACAAGAGTTCTTAATGACTATAAATGCTATAAAGCACCGAACTTATATGTAAAATGCATACAGACACACAATCTGTAGGTGTAATCGCGCATGTTTAGCGTCGATTTACTGAAAATAGAATGCTTTATCTTGACAATAAAATATTATTTTCTTATTTATTGTTCATCGAGAAATTTGTATCGAATGTGGCAGTACTGGTCACACTTTCCTGCAAGTTTCTCAGTTCTCTGGATAGGCGCCATTGATGGGGTAGTAGCCTCAGTTTGTTGTCTCAAGTGTTGATTTAATGCTCGTCATCCGAGTCGCCAGCAGTAGAAGGTCCTTGAATTTCGCCTACGGAGTAGTGGAATAATCGATTAAAATGAGGGAAGAAGTTATGTATGCAGATTTTAAAGAGGAGATCATAGGATGGCACTCTACATCTGAACTTTCGCATGTGCGCAACCTCTGCTGCTATTGATTCGCCTCAATTTCTCATCAGCAAACACTAACTACAGTGTGGGGGGCGTTTGCTTACCGGCAGCAAAGTCGGCATCAATTGATTCACAATTCGTAATGGCCCACAGGACGCGTTTATGCATCACATCGAGCGAAGAATACCTGCAGCATCGCCATCATGTCAGTTGCATTTTTATTTTAAACCGTTTGGACTCTCCCATCCTACTGCACCCCGCCCCAATCCCCACTTCCTGCATGCTACTATATACACATAATATCATATAAAATACATATATATATATATATATATATATATATATATATATATAACTCATATTTTTATTATGGGGTTTTTACCTGGGCAGCTGCAACGAGAAAAAGCACGTATGTGCAATGGGCAAGAACGCGTCGGGATTTGGGCTTTCTTCTGCGGATCGAAGCGTCTGGTAGTAGTAGTAGTAGTAGTAGTAGTAGCATCGTACACACGCAGTAGCACGAGACATAACAGATGAGGAAGAGATTATTGTCAGGACGATATAACCCTCTCGCTATCTTTTAGACATGCTGTTAACATTGCTACCTATATACATGCAAATAATTGGCCGCCCACCAGTGAAAAGGGACAGCAGCGATAAAACAGCACAGCACACACACACACACACACGCACACACACATACACACGCCTACGCACACACACCCCCACCACATACCTGAATGCAGAACTTCATATCGAAGTCAGCCGCCCTCACAGGAAGCCTGGTTGTTTTGTGGGGAGAGCACAAAGAGAATAATTACTCAACTAATCTCGTACAGTTACGCCACCGAGCATAGCATATTACACCAATATCATCATCAATACAAACAGCAAGATCCCCACCACACCGGCATTTCACGAGGTCGTAGCGGAGGCACACTGTTGCTGCGTTATGGCCGTCATCACACCGATATTTACCTTGAGCGTCCCCAGACGAATTTCAGCCATAGGGCTCTCTCTGCCTCGTTGAATCTAGAAGGCAAAACGGACAATATAAATGAGATGTTCTTATGTGTTCTTGAGAAAACCGTGAATGCAATGTTGCCCCCCCCCCCCCCCCCCCCCCCCCCCCCCCCCTCAATCTCCCCCCTCGACCTGTCCTCTAGCATCTCCCAGAATATTTTGATATGCTGGTCGGAAGCGAAGCAGTTTTCATATCTGAACAAATCCGTTGAAGGGACATCATTAAGTGATAGTAGGAGGAGGGGACGAGTCGAAAAGGAAGAGAAGAAAAACAAAGACCTCTACGCGTTTTAAAACTACCAGAACACCATCCTTCCCATTCCCCTCCCCCCCCCCCACCCCTCCCTCCCCTCTCATTGTGCTATCTAACGACAGCGACGAATCCATAATATCATTTTTACTTGGTCATCTTCTTGAGCAGGTCGATGTTCATCTTCCGCTCACCGCACACCTCGCGCTCGATCTCCTCCCACGTGAACATGCCAAGGAGGGCGAACGGCACCACGCAGGCCATTCCGCGCCGCATCGAGTCGATCTGCACGTCGAACTCGGTGCGTTTGAATCTGGACACAGCGCCGCGGTACTCCCGCCAGTTGTCCCAGCTCACCCGAGTCTTCTTCACTTCGCTGTCGTCGCCGCCGCCGCCTGGCACTGCGTTTGTTCCGTCGCCAGCAGCTAGCAGCACCTTGCGGCCAACCACGTTTCTCGTCTCGAAAAATTGCTTTCCGACACGGTTCTCGAACTCCAGCGCACGCTTGTCCTTCGGCACGGACGCGTCGGCCCGGATCGCCGATGCGACGCCAGCCAGGTCAAGCGCGCTGTTGAAGGCGGTGACGTCGATCGATTCCACGTCCGCGTCCGTGACCTTGTCGCGTATGATCAGCTTCCAGACGATGGGCGGCAGGTCGAGGTTGAGGGAGTTCTTGGTCCGGAGCGCCAGCCCCATAAGCTTACCGAGCAGCTCGAATAGAGAGATGTGTAGAGGCTCGGTAGATTCTGAGTTCGGCACCCACTTGTCACGGTTCTCCCCTGCATCCGCTTTCTTGTTGGGACAAGGCACGAATAGCGGCAGGAGCCGGAATTCGTCGTGCTGCAGCTCCTTGCAGATGAGGTGGAACGCCTCGCGGTACAGCCCGCCAACGTCCTCTCCTCCCTCCCCCCGGAACTCGACCAAAAAGGCTCGCACCCCCTGGTCGAGGCGGTAGAAGGCTGGGGTCTGCGAGTAGAGCTTGCAGAACATCTGCCCGAATATTGACTTGCGTGCGCGGGAGTCCGATTTGAGTTTCTCCTTGAAGCGCATCGCCTTAAAGCGGTCGAGGGGCACTGTGAGTGCGTTCTTGACCTGGTCTGGCTGCTTGTCAGCGCCTGGGCCGCGCGAGGCCGCCAGAGCTTCCTTCCACATGCCCTCCTTGGTGCCCCAGAAGATGAGCTTGCGCACACCACGGACCAGCCCGGCCAGCCGCGACACGTCTCCGCGGACGGAGAAGTCGATGAGAGGCAGCGTCGTTCGGAGTTGCCGGTTGAGGACCTGCAGGGTCACCAGACGCACGAGCAGCGCGCGCCTGGGCAGCTGCGACAGCCGATAATACTCGAGGTCGCGCTCGGTCGGATCGAACTCGGTGAGAGTGAGGTTGGTGCCCTGAACCGTGCGCTGCTCCGTGCTGCGACGCTCGCAGATACGCTGGTCGACGAGATCCACGAGGCTTTTGTCGCGACCGGGGGTAAAGATCTGGTGGACGGTGTTGATCTCTTCAATGAGGTCCTTGAATAGCTCGGCCTTCGCTTTGCCAGATTGCCCCTGAAGCAGTCGCGCGGCCTTCCTCTCGCTGCTCAGGTCGGTATCTTCGTCATCTTCGCCCTGGTCGAGATCGCCTTGGTTGGCATCGTCCGACTCCTTGCGCTCGTTCATTCCAAGCTGGAAGCACTGCTCGGCCACACGCATGACCATCCTCGCAGGGAGGGCTGGCCTACCCTTGCCCTTGCCTGCAGTGATGATCTTTTTGTCACCTACCGAGTCTCCCACTTCTCTGACTCCGTGGTTGAGGATCTCCAGCGTATCGTGCAGCAGGAGGATGTCGTCGAACCACTTCTGGTTGCGTGACTTCTTGAGTTTCTCCACGCTCTTCGTCACCAGCTTCACTTGCGGCGACTGGAGGTAGAGGCCGACCGCGGGGTAGACAGGCCCTGTCACATCGACGTACGCAAGCCCCTGCGATTTGCCGTTTTTCCAGAACTCAATGGTGCCCACGTCCATATCGATCTCCACACCGACACAGTCGCCCGGTCCGTAGGCCTCGCCGTAGTTGTCGTTGAGGTCCGTGCAGCCGCGCGACGAGTAGGCCCAGCCCTTCTGCGGCTTCCCGATGCGGAGGTTCTTGTGCTGCATGCTGAACTTGGCGTCCACCACACCGACCTGGATAATGTCGTCGCCCTTGTAGCGCTCGTAGACGCCCTGCATGTCGAGGTCGCGCTCGATGAACTCGACCTCGAAGTAGTGGCGGCCGGACGCCAGCGACTGCGATGCCCGCACGACCTCCCAGACGCCGTCACGGGCGATGTGTCGTGCCATGACTTTGGAGAAGCGGATGAGCTCCATCCCCTTGGAGCGGCCGATCTCCTCTTCCTCCCACGTGAGTTTGTCGGACAGCTCTGGGAACGTCACATATCCGTAGATCTCGAACCCAGAGCACGCGAGATGCCAGCTGCGACTCGAGTTCTTGTCCGTCATTCGCACACGGAACATCGTGTAGCCTGGCACCACCGCCTCGCCCGCCTCGTTGTAGCGCACCTGGACCTTCTCGCCCTTCTTGCGCTTCTCCTCGTCGGCGGAGATCTGGCTGATGAGCGCCTGGGTGGAATCGACCTTCCACGTGTGTGAATCACCGGCCTTCTGCAGGTCCTGGCAGTTCTCACGACGGTCGAGCACGACCCACGACTCTCCGTTGAGCGAGCCCTCGAACACCCAGCTTCGCATGACCTCGGAGTCACGAGGTGCGGCGTGGCGAACGGTGTAGCAGGTGGGCACAATGAGGAGCCCGTGGAAGTCCAACGTGAAGTACGGTTTCACCACCGGCTTGGTCATGCAGCGGACAGCGGAGCGGCCCACGATTGCGGTGTTAGCCTGCGAGGTCTTGAGCATCGGCGAGGAGCTGACGTGTACGGGACGCGTCTGGCAGAGTGCAGGGTTGCTCCAGTCGGAGGAAGAGCCTTCGAGGCCAAGATAATACAGAATGCCGTTCGTGTCAAAGTCGTACTGGTGCTCAAAGAACTGTGTTCTCCGCATTACTGCCGCCCCGCTTGAAGCCGAGGAGGAAGAAGTGCCCGCCTTTGTACCACCACCGTCTTTGCCCTCGACGACAACGCTGTCGACCTTTTCGTCCGCGCCTTCTTTGGCTTTGGTCTCCGCGACCTTTGCCGATGATTGATTTGTTGCCACAAGCCGGCCGCGTTGCATCTCGATTTGCTCTACGGAGAGCATAAGCTCGATGAGAGCCTGCATGAAGGTCGTGAATTTCTTCTTGGGCTGCTGCACGGTGAAGGTGCGGTTCATCAGCCCCTTGAGCGTGGCTGAGGTCTGCGGGTCGAACTCGACATCCAGCCGAATTAGCGCCGAGAGTAGTCGCACGAACGACAGCTGCTTGCGGCCGGAGATCAGCGATATGCACTCGAAGATGAGGTTCACGAGCTCCGAGGAAAGCAGGTAGCGTGCGTACCAGTTGTCCTTCCGACTGACGCCCGTCTCGTTCAGAATGTCGATGAATATCTTGACGATCCAGACCACAATCGCGGCGTTCCACTTCGTGTGCATGTCGCCCTCGGTTCGCGCCGAGTCCACGCCCTTGCGTGGTTGCTGGCAGATCTGGACGAGGTGATACGTCGCCTGGCACACCATCGCACGGGAAACGGGGGCCAGCCTGCACATCTCCTCCATGCTCGACACCTTGCCCCCCGCCCTCTCCTGCTCTAGAGTCTTCATTTCTCGGAGCAGTGTGCGATGTACAGCCATCCGCAGCACGTCAAGACCGCCTGAAAGAGCGGAGAACTCAACGAGCTGCAGGAAGTCGCCGATGCACTTGTACGGATCGGCCAAGATGCGCTGTTGGGTGGTCTCCCAGTCCCCGAGCACGCGGGAGGCGGCCGTTGCTGCTGCGGCAGCTCCTGGGGTGGAGGGAGTCGCAGACCGCTTCCGTCGCCGAGATTTTTTGCTATTCTTTGCTTCCTTTGCCCCTTCGGCTGTAGACTCTCCTCCCTTGCCTGCAAAGCTGTTCTCATCATCCGCATACTTCTTGCGGGATTTGTGTGTACTAGCTGGGCGTCGTTGTTGACGTTGGCTACTATCTTCAGCAGCTCCTTTCCCTTCAGCGGCCGGGTGGAAGTCGGCAAAGGGCGAGAACTTGGAGAGCTCCTCATCAGCCCAGTTCTCTAGCACCGCAAGGACGCACAAACGCGAGTAGACGACAGCGAGGTTGTCGTTGGCCAGCTTCACGTTTTGCACGATAGAGCGAACATTGCGGATGCGCTTGATGGACGAGAAGTCTGTGAGCTGCTTTGGCTCCGGCCGCATCATCAGCGTGTCGAGACCAATATCGATAGGCTCGGAAGTGGAGTTGAGCACGCGGAATAGCGAGTTCTCTCGCACCTTCTTCTCGATCTCGATTTCCTGGAGCCTCGTGGCAAGGACGCGCTTTATGTCCGCCTGCTCATCATCCTGCAGCTTGAATTCCTCAGCATCGTGCGCCTTGACGCCTCCCAGACCCTGATCCAGCAGCCATTGCGTCGCAGCGTAGACGTCGTTGCTGTTCGTCTCGAGCGCTCGCATGCACCAAGTCACCGGGTAACCCATCAGAGACAGCTTCGCCGCCACGATCCGCAGTCGGCGCATGCGGTCCTCCTCCTCGAGCTCAGCGCGGTTTACGATGATCCAATCGGAGGCGAGGGCCTCGTTGCCGCCCGTTTTGTTGAGCGCTTTGATACTCCAGCCAATTGGGTAGCCCATCTTGGACAGGAACTTGGTCATTCTCTTCAGATACTCCGCGCCGAGGAGTGTGTCGCCCGCGACGCCGAGCCCTCGCGCGATACCCTGATTCACCGCGAACGCTCGCACCTGTACGTTGGCCACCTCAGCGCGCAGCGAGTGGCGCCGTGTAGGGTCTTCATCGCCGAGGAGCGTGAAGTACTTGCCGAGGTTGAAAGGTGACTTCGCGCTGTGGTCGCTGAACGTGGTCGCAATGGCCTGGTTGAATGATTTAAACCGTTGATGAGTGATGATGTTGATGATGGTGATAGTGATGGTGGATGCTGCGAATATATCCCCCCAACCCCTCCCTCGACCCCACTCACCGTTTCCCCGTCGACGTAGACTTGGAAGTAGCCCTTCTCCATGTCGCAGGTGAGGACAACGCGATGCCATTTGCCTGCGAACAACACAGCGGAGTTACCGCCTCCGAACTTTCCGGCGGCGGAGCCGGCACCGACGCCGACTTTGCCGTCCGGGCGAACGAAGACTTCTGCGAAAGTCCGCTTCACCAGCTCATTCTTAGGCTCACTACTGCTCGCTACCGCGGCCTATAAGTCGACATTGACAGCAAAATAGCAGGGTATTAGTAAGGGTTGGTTGTGTGGCGGTGGTGGTGGTGGTGGTGGTAGTAATAGTCATGTAGTAGTAGTGGCGGTAGTAGTAGTAGTAGTAGTAATAGTAGAAGTAGTAGTAGTAGTAGTAATAGTAGCAAGAGTAGTGATGGTACAGAAGTAAGATTGATCTTAATATGGTCTTGTAATACAAAGTAGTGGAACGAAATGGACCTCGACGATTGCTTCGTCGTCATCATCGTCATCAGAGTCGATGTCGTCAAGCTCGTCTCCCATGCCGTTTCCACCACCTCCTCCTCCTCCTCCTCCGCCACCGCCCCCGCCGCCGCCTCCTTCGGAGGCGAGCGAAGCCAGCACATTCTCTTGCGAATCGATGGCGAAGCTTGTTGAAGCGTTGTTGCGGCGGCCCTGGTACGCGTGGGCCGACGTAAAGAGCGACTGGCGGTTGGTGGGGAGGCAGGGCAGCATCACGTCCATGATCACAGTGTATTGCTTCATATTGGACATCTCGATGGCCTTCGCCTTCCCCTCGAGCGCCGCAGCTCCCTCCGCGTCGGGCGAGGAGAGTGTGCCGTAGATCTCAAAGCCAGAGAGGCAGATGTTCCACATCTGCGACGAGTTCAGCCCGGTCATGCGCACACGGAACTTCGAGAAGTACTGGTCTTTATTCTGCGCGACGCTCCAGAGCTTCGTCGAGCCCGCGGCGTACAGAGACGCATCGTTTGTGTGCTTGTTAAGCTGCTCCCACTCGACGTTGTCGTTGGAGCCCTCGAAGCACCAGTGTCGAAGAGCGTAATTGGCTTGGTTCCAGTGCTTCAGCGCGTAGTGCGTGGGCTTCACCATCAGCGCGCCAAAGTCGAACGAGATCCAGCTCGGCTGGCCCTTCTTGTTGGTCGCGGGGACTGCGCTGTAGTTGGTCAAGTGAGACTCCGGCGCGGATTGCGAGCCTTGTAACGAGTGGCGTACCAGCACCAGCTTACTGCTGCCCGATGCGGGGTTCATGTAGGAGCTCGAGTTCATCGCCTTCGACCCCAGGTAGTGGATGATACCCCTCGTGTCGAAGCTGCCCGCCTTTTGCGCGCTGGGCGCGAAGGTCATGGAGCCCTTGAGCTGGAACTTATTCGAGCTTACGAACTTCTTGACGGCCGCGGAATCGTCCGTCGCAGCCTTTTTCTTGGACCCGAGCGGCACTGGGACCTTGAAGAGCGTCGACTTGGGCGCGGCACAGGATATGACCTTTGTTTCCATCATATCCTGGTCCAGCGTCGAGGCCACCTTCGGGTTGGCGCTGTTTTTGAGCATTTCCACCAGTCCAATGTTCTTAAAGGCGAACCAGTGATTGCTTGGAACGTCCTCGTTTCCGTGCGCCTCCCATCCGTCTGGCAGCCGAGCATTTCCTGACATGTCACCAAACGTGTAGGTCACGATCTTCTCCTGCCCGCCACGCCCTCGGTTCATGTACTCGGCCGCGAACTTGACCCCGCTATCTGTGAGGCACTGGAGCATGGAGGATTTCATCGGAAACAGATAGGCCGCGAGCTCTCTGACGTAGCCTGTGTACCCTTGAACGTAGTGCAGCTGCAATGGCTCCTTGCAGAACTTGGGGAGGGACTTGAGGACAGCCTGAAACCGTTCGTACTTCTCGTCGACATACCCTGCCTTCTGCAGCTTGTTGTCAATGAACACACGCGCAACCAAGACCTGGATTTCCTTCAGGCTCTCCTCCTCCTTTTCTTCTTCTTTCTCCTCCTCGTCTCCCTTCTTAGCCTTCTCCTCAAGCTGCCGCGCATCTTCGAGTGAGGGAGGGGCGCCCGCTTTCTTGCTGTGTGGGGAGGCGTTGTTGTTGCTGTCCCCGCCGTCTGCCTTCTTGACAGCGACCTTCTGATCATTGAGGACCACACACACGTGGTGCCATTTGCCGTCGTCCGCATCTTCGAAGGTGAAGCGAGAAGTGGAGGCGCCGCCGCCGATATCGAGCGTAAAGTTGCTGGTCTCGTCCATGTCCAGCCGGCAGATGGGTTCACCCACCGCGCTCTTGGCGCTCATTAGCATGCACGGGGCACGTTTACCAATGCCGACAGATGTGTCCACACGCATCATCATGGAGAGCGTGAGGCCAGCAGGCTCTTCGACAGCGCCTTTTATGTTCTTCATACGGTTCTTCTTTTCCTCCAAGGGAACCACCTTGCGTTAGAAAAGGAATGTGGAGGAGGAGGTTACAATAATATAAGGATGACGATGCTTTAGAATCATAGGGGGTTGGAGGAGGTAAATATGATAGAATGATCATGATGGTGGAGAATTGCTCTCACACACACACACACACACACACACACACACATATACACACACAAAAAGAGAGAGAGAGAGAGAGAGAGAGAGAGAGAGGGGGGGGGGGAGGGGAGCAGCAGCACCTTGAGGCTGACGGTGTTGGAGGGGCCAACCAGCACGCCCTTCTTCCATAGCATCTCTTTCTTCTTCTTCTCATCAAGTTGCTCATCCGAGGAGGAGGATGAGCCCATGCCGGGCACGTCGGCGTCCATCTTGTAAATGACCTGCACGCTCGCGTTCTGGTAGTGGACCGAGAAAGCTGGGTACACGCCCTCGCTCGGGAGGTCGCTGTAAAACATTCCCAAGTTCTTGCCGTTCTTCGCGAAGCTGAGATGCTTCTTGTTCATGTCAATAGTACATTCGACGACGTCCCCAACGCTGAACTTATGGCCGCCGCAGCTGGTGGAGCTCCCCGTGCGCCATTTCTGCCCCCCCGAGCACCAAGCGTAACCCAATCGGCCTAGATAGTCGGTCTTGAGCCGGTTGGCGGCGCACGACGCCGGCACACAGCCGATGTACATGTTGGGGGTCGATTGGCCCTGCGTGAGAATCTTGATGCTGAACTTGAGCGACCCGGTTTTGACGAGAGGCAGGAACCGCACAGTAGACCGCGCGTTGGTCAACTTCCGGAACCTAGTGAAGTTGTTGGTGACCGTGAAGTAGCTCGGCTGCAAGTTGACCTTGTCGAGATGCATACCGCTCTTCGAGTCCGAGTCCTCGTCGTCCTTCTCCTCGTGGACCGTGCGAACCAGACAGCGCGAGCCTTTGTGCTGCATGGAAATTGCGAGCTTCACGGAGCCGGGAAGCTGGTAATCTGGCACAATCGGGAACTCCTGCCCGTTGAGGATGTACTGAACTTGCTTGGCCTCCATGTCAACGCGAAGCCGAACAACGTCGCCCGCGCGGTTGAGAGGGATGCCCCACCGGCGCGTTCGTCCCTTGCTAAACACGAATCCCCCGGAATAAGCCCATCCGACAGCACCCAAGTACTTATTCAGTTCACTACCAGCGTGCTTGCTATCTACGACGCCAATGTAGTTATTCATTGGGTGGGAAACGCTAGTATCCATTGGACTGACGGTCGATTTCTTTGCTTCTTCCTTCGAGGATCCCTGCTTCTCGCCGTTGTTTCCGGCCTCTGATTGGCCTTTATCGGTGCTGCCGGAGGAGGACTTGCCGTCCTTGCCCATGGCCGCCTCCTTCTTCTTGTCCTTCTCATCATCTACTGGATCCAGATAGCGGATCTCGAAGACGTGTACGCCCTCCTCGATCTCTGGGTCGAATAGAAGCGTGCAGCGCTCGTTGGTCACCTTGCGCACCACATTGTTGCCCTCGAAGTAGAAGTTCTTAAGCGTTGGCTGAGAGAAGTCGACGCGGGGTTGCTCCTTGCTACGGAAGGCGACGAGCTCCTGGTTGTAGATCCCAGAGGCGGCCGTGCGCACGGCCTCGCGGGGAATCATGAACGCCAGCCCCAGTCCGAGGCCTGAAGACGGTGATGATGATGATGATGATGATGACGACGACATCATGAATGATGATGATGATGGTGATGATGGTGATGATGGTGATGATGGTGATGATGATGATGGTAATGATGATAATGAGTGCCTTACTGATCTCTAACCCCCCACCCCCTTTCTCAATGTATTCATGAATTAATATACATACAAACACACGCACACACACACACACACACACACACATACATACACAAACGTATGTATATTCTTGAGCAATGCCCGATACCGTTGCGACTGAAGCTGAGGTGGCCATTATTGGAGTCGTAGTGCAGGCCGACCACGTCCCCTGTGCTGAACGCATGCGTGTAGCCGGAGCGCTTTCCGCCCGAGGCCTTCTGCCCAGTCCCGAGAATGAGTGCCCAGCCCCCGAGCTGTAAGTTGTGGCCGATACAGTCCCCGGAGATGTTGAAAGGAGCCTTTGCAGGCTGGAGGCCAAGGGCCACTGCGAAAGAGTTCGGCCTCGGTGTCAGATTACGGATCTTTACCGACCAGTTGTACAAACCCGTGTTCGGCTCCATGATCTGATGAATGCCACAAATTATTCCGCGAATATAATACGTTGAGAGGGCGGGGGGGAGAAAAGGTAAAATGAAAGGAAAAGGGTTAGGGAGAGGAGTTAGTTAAGGGGGAGGAAGAGGTAGATCAGAAGGATGGCATTAGCAGACCGTGGAGCCCTGCGCGGTGGACCAGACGCTTCCCCCGAAGGTCGCACTGTTCCCCGACTCGGAAATCATCACACCAGCGCCATGCTTGATCGGGTCGAAGAACTCTCCAGTGACAGAACTGTCGGCAAGGTGGCCCAGAAGCGTTAGTTGTGTGTCGCGATGGCCGAGGGAAACTGCCAGCCTGTAAGACCCCTTGGGGATGTTGGAGTGGCTCGTGCCCAGGCTTTCGCCGTTCAGTTTGAATCGCAGCGTGCCTTTGCTCAGGTCGAGCACCACGACGATCTCGTCGCCTGCTTTCACCGGCTTCCCGTACTTGACGGCGCTGTTCCCATCCGTCCTCATGCCCTGTAAGATGTAGCCGAACCCGGAGCCGTGGTTCGACAGATATGACATCGTGTTGTGGATCGAGCTGGCCACACCGACGATGCACCACCAATTATTCCCCTGCGCCATCGCGAGGTAGCGGTCGACGCGTATCTTCCAAATGTGCAGGCCCTGTCGCGCGAGCTTGCTGCCGTAGACTGTGTTCCACGAGTGCGACATCGACATCGAGGACACTGACGAGTTCTCGTCCGTCAGCGCAATCTGCGGCCCCTTGGCCTCGGGATTGAACTGCTCGGGCCCTGACATTTTACCGTCTACACGTGTAATAGAACCCTCTCCCCCAAAGAGCGAGAGGCAGGCGCGGAAGCCAGGACCTCCCTGTATGTTCTCATAGAAGGCTTTATTGATCGGCGTGCCTTCGCATCCATCCCTGAAGAAAGTCACCTTCCGCTCGTCCATGTTGAGCACGACGCCGATGGTCGCACTCTCGAACTGGTTGCCCTTACAGTTTGGATCGTTGAGGCTCTTCGGGTTGTCCTTGTGGTAGCAATTCCAACTGCTGGTGCTCAGGTAGATCCCGTAGCCCTTCATGCGAGAGTTTCCGACGTAGTCGTTCCCACTGACATTCAGATTGTGGTCCTCTGGAACAATACCGAGCATAAAATTGCGCTTGGCAGTGGCCTGCCCGGCGGTGACCTTGATGTCGAACTTGTGTATACCAGTCGTAAACACCTCGTCCGTAAGTACTGTGGAACAGGACGAATTATTGCTTTCCATCTTCGCGTAGGAGTCTCCCATCTCGAGTGTGATGCGGTTGTGCTTTCGCGTTTGCGACCAGCGGAGAGGCTCAACCACCTCCGCTTCCTTCAAGTCCCCTTTTTGCTCGAACATGATAGTGTCGATCTCCTCCTCGATGGATTTCGCCTGGTTCTTTTGTTCCGTCTTCGCGTCGAGGTTGCTGAGCACGTGGCACGATGTCTCAGCGAATTGCATTGAAATCGCCGGGCGGACGGACTCAGGAAGGTCGGTGAATGCGGGGCCGCAGTCGACGCCGTTTAGGCTGAAGCGCATCGTGCGCGAGTCCATGTCAAGATGGACATCGATCACGTCTCCCGCACGCTGTGTGCCCATGTACTGGGTGGACTTGCCGTTGTTATATCGGAAGCCCGCCGTAGACACCGCATAGCCAATAAGTCCTAGATACTTTTCCCCCACGACCTTAGCAGTTGCTGCCTTCTTGGTGTCGATGACACCGACGAAGTTGTTCATCGCAGGCGAGGTTGGGGGCGCCTCGTACATAATGCGCCAATTGTGCACGCCGCGTGTAAGCTCGGCCTCGGCCACTGCGGTCGCGCGGCCCGGAGAAGTCTTCACCAGCTTCATGCTTTGCTTGTCGAGCATGAAGTTGTCGCCGAAAGAGTCGCTCTTCCAGGTGATGTTGAGTGGGATGGGCGCTGTGAGTGTGAAGCGCGCCCTGCCGACTGCAGAGACCGCAGGTCGGTAGCGAATGGTGGTGTCCAATTCCGAAAAGGCGACTCCAAGGCTTACCCCGTTCTTGAAGAACTCCATAGTGCCCTGTTTGCTGTCCCAGCAGACGCCGACAGTGTCACCAGGGACGAACCCGCTGATGCCCTTTTTCTCCCCGTAAGGCTGCGCGACACCCTTGAACCGCACGCGCTGCTTCCTTGCGGTGTTGAGGACCAAGCCGTAGCCTTGCAGATTCAGCGCGATGGGGTCCAGTTGTAGATAAGACTGGTTGGCGGGCACGATACCAACGACGAGGCTCTCTGAGCGCTCAAGGTCGAAGTCGTGGAGCTTGAACTCCCACGTGTATGCTCCGGAGTTTGGTATAAACTCCTTGTCACCGTGCACGGTTTGCCATTGGTCGCTGGCGATGAGGGCCGTGCGCCCGCCGTTGAAAAGGCTGACCTTGCCGCGACGCAGCGAGTCCAGTAAGAAGTCCTTGCCTTGCTTCACCACCTCCATGCTCCAGTTCGGAGCGTCCATTGAGAAGGCTGGGAAGATGCGCTCCGGTAGGTCCGTGAACGCGACGCCTAGGTCCCTGCCGTTGATGCAGAAAGACATCTCGCGCTTCTCCATATCCACTGCGACTTGAACAAGGTCGTTGGGGCCGAAGCTCGTGTTGAGCGCGTAGGCGCCCATCTGCTTGTCCTTGGCGACCTTGACGATCTTATCGCCAACGCACGTGATCGCCCACCCGCAGGAGCCTAGGCTCGAGTTTACATTCAGAGCTCGGGCATCCGCATCTACGATTCCGATGTAGTTCTGGCTCGTGGTGCCCGGGTTTTCGATGTTGGACATGCGGAGCGTCCAGTATCGCTTGCCAAAATAGAGTGGCTCCTCGAGAACGGCGGTATATCGCCGCGACTGGGTCTTCTTCAGCATGTTGCCCTTCACGTCGAAGAAGGCGGAGCTGATTTTCTTCGCGGCCTTCTCTAGGTTTATCGGGACAAACTTGCCTGGATTTCTGAGCTCTCTCTCAACAGCAGCTTCCATGCCTAGACCATCAGGAATGTCAGACAGAAGCCTGAGCTCCTGCTCGGTATCGCCGCCACCAGATCCTTGTCCCACCGCTGCGAGCTTGGGCTTTGGCAATGTGACGTGCAGCAGCTCCATGCGATCGCCGATGGTCGAAAGCGAGATGGCAGCGTAGAACACGGACGGAATGTTCTTGAACGCATCGCCAAGGTTCGGGCCGCCATTGATGCTAAAGGAGAGCGTCCCCGCCTCCGTGTCGATGTGGGCAGTGACCACATCGCCGGCCTTGAGCGGATCGGTGTACTTCTTGACAACGCCGTGATTCATGACACGCCCGTTACTCAACAGCGCCCAGCCGACGGACCCGACAGTGGAGTTGGTGAAATTGGTCACATTTGGCTTTATGATACCGATGTGACGGAGCTTTCCTTCTTCGCTCCTTGCCTCGCCGAGTTCTGACAGTTGCCCAACGCGCACTTCGAATTCCTGCCGACCTTCCTGCAACTGCGGCAAGACTCGCGCGATACTCATGCTCGACGACTTCTTCTCCAGGGCCAGCTTGTTGAGGCTGTAGTCCTTGAAATTGAGCGTATCAATGCCGAAGCCGAAGCTGCTCTTACACCGAACCTCAATCGTGGTTCCAGGATAGCGCATCGTGATGGCGAAACGGGCCTTCTTCACGTTGATCTGATCGTAGGCCATGCTGTACCATTGGCTGTTGTACGCGAAGCGAATGCTCTTGTTGGTCATGTCGACCTCCACCTGCACCAGGTCGTTCACATCGAAATTTTTCCCCATGTACGATACGCGCGCGCCCTGCCTGTGCTTCGCGCCGTCCATGCCAATGGCCCATCCCACCTGCGCGACAGTCTTCCCCTTCAGATGCTTGGCCTCTACCTTCTCGTCCACGATCCCGATGTAGTTCTCGAACTTGGCGTCAGCGCCCTTGCGAACAAACAAGACCTCGAGATAGTGGATTCCTGTCTCGAGGAAAGGTTCGCACAGGAGCGTATGGAAGCCGTCCTGCACCTGCCGGACGCGGGTCGACCCAGCGAGCTGCTTCTTGCCCTTCACTTCGACCGCACGGTCCTTGGATGAGAGGCTCGCCTTCTGGATTCTAAACACGTCGTCGGCGCGCAGGGAGCGGCCTTTGAGCGAGCGCTTGGCGAAATCGTTGATTGTCGGCGGTAGACGGTGCAGGGGCAGCGTCTCGATCGCGCTGACGGTATGCTGGCGTGTGAGCACGTCAACTAATTGGTGGTTGTAGTAGGTGGAGAGCACGCTATTGGTGACGCGCTGGTTGGTTCCCACCACCACACCCCATCCTGGATTGCCTTGCATTCCGAGAGCCTACAAAGGGGAGAAAGAGAAGAGATGAGCAATATGAGCGCACCAAAAAGGGGAAGAACCGTGCATTTCATCTGCGACTTTCCCCATCTTCTTCCTGTCTCTCCAGTACTCTTCACCCCTACTACCAACTGCTGACGCTAACACCACCATTACGTACCAAAATCTATCTTCTTCTACTACTTCTTCTTCTTCTTCTTCGTTACTAACAGCTAATCTACCTGGTCCGCAGCGCCCGAGCCAGAGGGCACAACTCCAATGACGATGCCCCAGGTGTTCTTCTTGAAATCGACGCGGTCGAGCTTAACCTGCCACGTGTACACGCTGGTTTCTGGGTAAAACACTTCAGAGCCAATCGCAGTCTCCCAGCGCTGGCGTGAGAAGGCAGCCTCGCGGCAGCGCTTCTTGAGGAGCAGGAGCTTGGAGCGTTTCTTCGGGTGCCAGACGAAGCCCCCCTCGGCGATGTCCGTGGGCAGCCCACCGTCCTTGCCGTCCTCCTCGTCGCCGGCGGTCTCGTAACGGCGCGTGGAGGTGCGCTCCAGAATCGGCATCTTGGGATCCCGCAAGTCGTGCGCGTTGATCCAGCCGGAGTTGTCGCGCAGGTGCAGCATGACCATCCCGTTGTCGAGGGTCACCTTGCGGTCGACTTCCACCTGCTCGCGGTTTTGCTTGCGACAGCACGTCTTGGCCGTCTTTAGCGACTTGGGGTCGGGGTCCTTGACGACGGAAATCGAGGAGTAAGGCGAGCTGGGACGCATGCGGTACATCCAGGTCATAAGGATTCTCTTATTAGCCTGTTCGAGATCGATCTGAAGCTGCGGCTCTTTGATAATGGCGGAGGATAAAGCAGTGCCAGCGCCGGTACCATCAGCATCCCCTCCCTCACTATCCTCTGTAGAGGTAGTTGTCTTCTCCATCAAACCGCCATCACCTTCCTTCCCGCTATCGTGCTCCGAGTCTTTTATATCAGAAGGGTTTTGCCCTTCGATGTCAGCCTTCATCTTCACATCCTCAGGTGTTTCCAGGTCAGCTTCAGGCCCTTTCGAGGCAGTTTCTAGCCATGGAGCAGGGCTTTGTAGCGTGACGTTTTGGACCCCGAAACCAGAGATAGCGGCTCGCACGCTCTGGTGGATGCCAAAGAAGGCGACACCCAGGCTCTTTTTGTTCTTGAAGTATTCAAGGGTCCCGATGCGCATGTCCAGCTTCACGCCGATCACGTCGCCCTGCTTAAAGAACTGCTCCTTGGCGTTCTTCATATGGTTAGAAGGGTCGCCTACGAGCACGGCGGAGTGTGGGAAAGGCGGCAGGGTGGCACGCTCCTGCACCATCTCAACGCTACTTTTGGCGCTGTCCTTTTTCCCGGAGCTGCTGCTCTCGCGCAAGGACATGCGCTTACGCATGAGAAAGCTGGTGGAGCCCGTCTCTTTGGTGAGCACGAAGGTAGTGTAGTTTCCGCACTCGATGGAGAAAAACTTCTTGCTTTGGGTGTTCAGATTCGAAAGCTTGGGGTTGTAGGAACCCCGAGCCTGGCCCATTGCGTTGGAGGCAGAGCCCCAGCTGTAGATCTTGCCCGACTCGCACAAGACGGCGATGTGGGTGTAGTTACTCACGTCGATCACTCTTTCATTGCCGAGCCCGCCCATTGTGATTGGGGCTGGGGACTTGACACTCTGGTTGCTGCCCCAGTTGGTCTGATTTCCGATGTATCCGGAGCCCCATCCAAACAGCTTGCCGTCGCTGTCAATCGCATAGACGTAGTTTTTCTTCATCTTGAGCACGACGACGTTCTTGAGATTTGGCACCTCCTTCATAAACTTCTCGTTCACGGTTCCGTTTTGCCCGCAGAGCTGCGATGGCCCCCCGCAGATGTAGACCTTACCTTCCCCTGTCAGCACCCCGGAGGCATAGTCCGCGGCCGCCAACGCGACGATGGGGCCGTATTCGGCCTTCCAGGCCATCTGAAGAGGGGTGCTGTTACGATAGCTCGTGTTGCCAATGCCGAGCTGTCCGTACTGGTTGTTTCCGCACCCGTAAATCTCTCGGCCGTCGGAGACAATCAAGTGCTGCCGCCCGCAGCATAGCATATCCCACTCCCTCTCTGGGAAGGGCATCTCCTTTGGAGTCCACTGCGTCGTGTACGTGTTTGAGGTGCACAGCTGACCGCTGTCGTTCTTGCCCCACCCCCATACCTTGTGGTCATCGGTGAGGCACGCGCTCATCGTGTCGCATGCCGAGACGTCGATCACAGTCTTGCCCTTGAGCGCAGCGGGCTCCATGGGCGTCCTGATACGAGAGTTTCCTGATCCGATGCCGCACAGGCCTGAGTCATTGCCTCCCCACGATATCAGCTTCCCGTCGTCCGTGATGGCGAGGACTTGGTGATTGGCGGCAGCAACCTTTACGATGTTCGCCTTTGGGTCGTGCAATGAGTGCTCGAACAGGGTAGAGGCGTTGTAGTAGTTGTTGGCTTGACCGTTTGGAGGTAGCACCGTGCAGTAACCCTGATTTCGTATTGAAGGCGTGTGATGCTATGATGTGGGTACTCACGCGACTAGAATTCACTATTATACAAGATACAGATACCTATCACCATCCATCATTATATCATTCACATTACATTACTCGGACACCGATCATATGTCACTACACTACACGATCTATCGCCTATCCTCCACCCGTACATCACTATTAAACATCATCACCACCGCCACTATCATCATACACAATCCAATCGGTCTATGCTGTAGGAGACTTTGGGGGGGGGGGGAGAGCAAATTCGATGCTCCGACCGACCACTCAAAAAGAAAATCACAGGTTTATTATTTACCGTGCCTCCACCGACAGCATAGACCTTTCCACCCATGAGGTCAGATGGGTCACTGCCATCATAGTCATCATCCTCCTTCTTGATTTCGTCCGCCTCCCCTTGATTGTCGTCTGGAGTCTTGAGGGCGAGCATCAGCTTCTCCTCAGTCTGTTTGTCCTTCTTCTGCTTCTGCTCCTTCTTCACACGGAACATCTCATGGCCTTTGGCGGTCTTGAGCCACCGGACTGCACCGTTGATGTCGCCATGGCACTTCTGCAGCGCGATTCGCACGTATTTCAGCCCGTAGTCCTGGAAGACATCTTGGGTAACGAGTTTTTTCTGGCTCTCAACTTCGTCCATCTGCCCAAGATGCTCCTTGTTTAAGACCAGCCAGTCGCTCGCACGCCGCTGGTCGCCCTTTGCTGCGACAAGCGCCTTGACCGTCCAGTGAATGGGCATATCCATGCTGCGCAGCGATTGCGTCATCAAGTACAAGTGGTCGGTGCTCATCAGGCGCGAGCCAGCTGCCTGCATCGCCCCGGCCTCCTTCGCAGTCAGATACACGTCCATGAGCTGGAAGTTGCGGATTTTGGCAGCGCGTGAGAACTTTTTGTTCGCGTCGGCGAAAACCCAGAACTTGGACCCGAGCTGAAAGCGCTCGAATTTGCTCTTAAGAGTCATGCTCCGAAGGGAGTTATTGTCGTGCTTCACGCCCACCTTGGCATTGCTGTTGAAGATTGACGCGAATCGATGCTTCCCGAGGCACGACACCGCGGGCCGTACGTCGCCCTTGATGTCGTGGAAAGCCGTCCCTAGCGCGTTACCGTTATGAAGAACGGTCATCTGACCGCTGTGGCGTCGTACTGAATGCCAATCCGTTCACCAATCTGGTGGAAGCCCTTCTCCATCCACACCTTGGGCTGCGATTCGTGACATTTTGTCCCGTTCCCTAGCATGAACGACCACCCCGGCGTAGTGAGGTAACCGATGGGGTTGGAGATCTTGAACTTTGAGTCTGCGGGAACAAGGCCCAGCGCCATTCCCAGGTCGTCCGTGGTCTTCCACTCCTCAATCACAATTTCAAACTCGTGAATACCGCTCTTCGCCTTCCACACAGCGTCCCCGTGGAGGGTCTGCCAGCCAGAGCCTTCGTAGGTCACACGCCGATTGCTCTCGGTGAGTTTGAAGCCCTCGCCCTTACGCTTCGTGGCCCAATTGAACGGGTCCCAGAAGTGGGGTGAGTATGTCTTGAAGATGTGCTCCTCAGGGCAGCGCTGGTCTACGTCTCCATCGTCATACAGGATGTGGTAGGTGCCGTCTAGATTGTCGTTCTTCACCACACCGCCGTACTTCTTCCCCCCGCCCTTCCAGAAGGCCTTGATCTTCTCGCCGACGGAGAAGGATTTCTTGTCGCCGCCCTGCGCATCACCGAGCTCCTGCATTGACTGCTTCTGGAAGTAGGACTTCTCGGCGGCCGTCTCCTCGAGGTGGAGGGCAGGAATGCCGTTGACGTACGCGTCCAGGATCTTCTTCTCAAGGTCGACGCATACAATCAGCCTCTGCCATTCCAGCGCAGAGATGGTTGCAGCTTGCTTACCACCGAACTGTCCAAGGGCTCCTACCTTCCCGTCCGTGCGCACGTACACCTCCGGGCTCATCACGGGGGGCTGCATCTCTTTCAACTGAGCGTTGGCCTCTGCGTTGTCGCCCCCGTCGCCCCCCTCTCCGTCACCGGGCTCCTGATCCTCTCCGCCCGCGTCACCTTCAGCGCCAGCTTGTCCGTCGGTTTGTCCTGCTTGTCCTGCTTGTCCTGCTTGTTCGCCTGGCTGGCCGTCACCGGCCATTCCTCCATTCATTCCAGGCTGCTGCTGCCCTGCCTGCCCTCCTGCGCCTGGTATTGGAGCGCCCGCTTGGCCCTGGCCAGCTCCCCCCCCCATACCATAGATAGCAGCCATGATTTGCTGCTGGAAGTTCATGCCCTGGCCGCCAGCGCCGCCGCCGCCAACAGCCATACCCCCTCCCCCTTGCTGCATCATCATTCCAGGCATCATCATCATCATCTGTCCCCTGGCTCCAGGCATCATGATCACTCGTTGACCACCACCCCCGCCTCCACCGCCTTCTTGCACGTTGACCCATTTTCCATTAACGCGCTGCCAGTTCGCAGGCTGGTTGAAGTTCTTGCGTCTCTTCTTCTTCTTCTTCTTTTTCTTCTTTTTTGGAAGGCCGCCTGGGCCACCGCCGCCTCCGGATGCAAGCTCCCCTAGGGCGCCTCCATCCTGGTTCTCGGCTCCTTCCTCCTCCTCGGCATTCTTTTTCTTCACCTTCTTGCGGTCAAGGCTAGTCGCAAAGAGTGACTGCCGGCGCTCCGGCAACTGTGGGAACCAAACATCCATAAGGACGGAGTAGCGATTAAGCTTCTGCACGCCGCCCTCGCTGATGTTCTCGTCAACGCCGAGCCTTCGATCAACCTCTAGATACGTCTCTTCCTGTACGGAGTAGCATTCTGTACCCGTAACGGAAGACTTCGCAATAGCGTCCACGAGCTCTGGGACCTCGATGTTTGTGTCGGCGGTGAAGGTCGTGGGCGCGGCCCGCTTGGTATCGTCCTTGACCTCCTCGAACCTATCCTCACCGTCGGTCTTGGCGCCCTCCACCACCACCTTCTGGGGCGTGTTGATCACACGGAAGTTCTTCGGAAGCTGGCGACGCATCATACCGAAGTCATAGGTCTCGACCGACTTGGAATACGCGCTCTTGCGCATGGCGTCGAGGTAAGTGAAGCTGGTGCCCATGTTGGCGGCCAGCCTTGAGATGAAGACCTGTGGGAGCTCATAGGCGTACAGGTTCACGCTCTTGATGTACCCAAGGAGGCCCTGAGATATTACCACACGCGAGCGCTTTGCTCCGCCGCCTGGAAGGCAGCGTGCCATGTGCGAGAGGCTCAGCTCTACCTCTGCTTTGTCCATAGAGACCGTGCTTGCCACCTGCCCGTCCACGTACGCGCTGACCTGCACGACTGGTGTCATCTCGCTTTCGTCCTGTTTCTGGGATGATTCCTTTGAGTCAGCATCGGCGTCGCCCAACGAGAGCGCCTGCGCGACCAGGCACACATGATACCACTTGTCGAGCAGCCGCCCGCCCGATGGAAACCTGAACTTGTGCTGCTTGTTGCGCTTGCCGTCAGACAGCCGCAGCGACATCGACGAGTCGTCTTCTAGGAAGAGCTCGAAGGCGCCCGCTGTTGGCTCTGCTTCTGCGAGCTGGACTTGCGTCCCTTCGCCTTTTCCCGTCTTCTTCTCGCCGGGTAGTGCGCCCAGAGACACCAGCTTGACGGGGCCGCTGAACTTCTCTGTGGGGTCGAATCTGAGTAAGAAGGAAGCTGTCATACCCTTGGTCGTGAATGGGTCGCGCCCCTTGGTTGGAGCAGAGGAGACCACCGTCAGGCTTCCGTTTCCGGCCCCCGTGCTGCTGTCGAGACTGAGCGAAGGGGACTCTGGTTCTGGGAATCCCATCTTAACGTCCCCGCCGTCGTCAAATGCCTTTCCTAGGACGACGCGGCTTGTGGGACTACGAGCACTGGGCGTCTTCGGCGACGCGACCTCGCTATTCATACCGTCGCCACCGGCCAGCTCATCCTCCATCTGTTCGCCGCGAAGGCCAAACGGTACGGGAAATTCCGCGTCGATAACCAGCCGAGATTTCTCATTGACAAAGACCCCGCGGGTGTCCTCGTCGATCTCGCCTGAATTCTCGAATTTCGCAGAGACGTTGGCCAGCCCGACGAAGTCGAAGAGCTCCTGCTTCTTACTGTCATCGTCTCTGAAGTAGCTGCCCGGTGCGCCCTCGAGGAAGCTGAAGGTGGGGTATGCGCATTGGGCGTAGCGGATGGGGATGCGAAGGGGGGCTTTTGGCGTTCGTTTCTGCATCTTCGACGTGAACAGGAATGTCGATTGCCTTCCCGCATATACAGCCTGCAGAGTCGCGTCGGCCGCCTCTTCAAACTTGAGCTCCTGTTTAACGGGGGTTTGGCCGCCAATATTTGAGGGGCCCTGGAACGGTCCCTTCTGGCCCCATGAGTACACAGACGAGTCATCGCCGAGCACAACAGAGTGCGTGTCGCCTGCCGCCACCCAAATAGCCTTGACTTCATTGAGCACCCCGCCCACAATCTGAGGCGTGTTGCTTGGGTTGGTGGGGGAGCCGTTGCCAAGCGCACCGCTCTTATTTTTCCCAAAAGAGAGCACCTGGCCCTTCGTCGACAGCATCAGCAGGTGGTCGTATCCGGAGTCGATCTGTGTGATTACAGTATCTTTTGGCAAAGTGAGCATAGTAAATGTAGCCTTGTTGCCGGTGGTACCCCACTGTCCAGCCACATACACCTTCCCCGTATCGGTGAGAATGGCAGAAAAGCGCTGGCCGTGTGCGAACTGAATCGTGGTGACACTGGGTCGCTTGACCTCCTTAGGCTTTTTCTCGGACGTCGTCGGCTTCCCGAAACCGAGCTGCCCGTAGGAGTTCTGGCCCCATCCGAGCAGCTTTTTGTCGACTGTGAAGGCCAGAGCGTGCTGATAGCCCGCACTCAACCTCACCACATCCTTCTGCATGAGCTCCGGGAATTCCTCCCACGCCTTGGCAGGGGCCGCCACGGTCGCCTTGGCGTTTCCGAGCTGTCCGTAGCTGCCCTTGCCACAACTCCAGACCTTCCCATCGTTGTCCAGGAACAGGGAGAAGTCATAACCTGCTGCCACGTCGAGGAAGGTCAGGTCCTCGTTGTGCTCGAATTCGACACGCGTCGGCCGGTATAGATCCTTCAGGCCGCGCTTGGGGTGGCCAAGGGCATTCGTGGAGCCGTTCCCCCACGTGTAAACATGGCCGGCGCTCGTAAGTGCAATGCAGTGGGTGTGAAATGTCGAGAGCTTCACAACGGACTGCCCGGAAAAGAACGAGGGCTTAATGGCGCATGGGTTTGTCTGCTTCAGCAGGGAGCCGTTGCCAAGGACGCCCTGGCTGCACGAGCCGTAGCCCAGAATATTGCCGTGCTCCAAGTGGGGCCGCTCGAAAACCTCGACACTTTGGTTCGGGTCGACGATCTCCACCGTCCCATCAGGCATGAGAACTCGGCCCTGCAGCTCGAGTCCACAGCAGTTGAGGACGCTGTCGTCCATTGAGCTGAGGCCTGTCATCTGGACGCGGAAGTACCGGAAGAAAAAGCCTTTGCTCTCCACCTTCCACGTGTAGGCCTGGTTGCGCTCAGTGAGGGCGTGGTCGTCGGAATGGATCGAGAGTGCGACCCAGAACTTCTCGTCGTTGGATCCCATCAGCTTCCACGAACGCAAGAAGCCGCGTTTGGACTTGCGCGGGTGGCGGAGAGAGTAGGAGGTGGGGCAGCACTTGAGCCCCCCAAGAAGGCCGACCTGGATCCACTGCTCAGGCTTGTCGTCGGTCACGAACTCCATGTCCTTTATCTTTCTAGCGTTCAGTAAGTTGCCCGGCTTCCCTTTGCCGATGGAGCTTGCTTTGATGGTAACGAATCGCCTCTTCGCAGGGTTCTGCCAGGGTTCCTGGTCGAGGTTGGTTCCCAACCAGTTGAACACTCCATCCAGGAACTCGAGCCGCTTGCCGCTATTTTGGTCGGCGCCGTAATCGTTATCGATGCCGCCGTCGTCCTCCTGCGCCTCGGCCGCCTTGCTCTCCTCTTTTCGGAGCTTGGCGCGAATCTCAGAGATGAGGGACTCGCGGTGGTCAGTCAGCTCAAGGAGCGTATTCTCAAGGTTCATTGTGGTATTTGCGGGGGCGCCGGGCAGCATGCGCGTGTCCATCAGGGACGACTGGAGAAGCACGGAGGCGAAGCCGTCACGCGTGAATCTGGAGACGAACTCGGGCTTCTGCAGCATCGTGTACAGGCATTTGAAAACCTGCGCGCGGAGCTTCGAGAAGAGCAGCAGCTGCGGGAACGCCAGAAGACCTTGCTTCTTCCACTTGCTGCGCATGGCCTTGTCCTTCAATTGAGAGGTCGGGGGCTCGAGGTTGATGAATCGGCCCAGCGTGACGAGGATATCACCCGGGTGCTCCAGACGGTCGAGAGGCAGGTGCATGGTCGACTGGAGGTGGAGCTGCTCTACTTGGAAATCCTTCACGTTCTCGCCGTCCACGTAGGTCACGAGGTCCAGCACAGTCTTTCGCTTCTCTTCCGTTTTCTCATCTTTCTTAAACATCGATGAATACCCGCCGCCTGAGGACTTCTTCGCGCCGATGTAAACGGCGAGGGGCTGAGGCTTCATCGTGGGATCCGTCACGAGCCAGCGGTCCCCACCTTTTATCACCTTACCGTCCTTATCCTTGAGGGCATTCTTGTCGGCTTTCTTGTCCTTGTCCTTGTCCTTGCCTTTGTCTTTACTGTTCTTGTCCGCCTTTTCCTCCCCCTTCTCGGGCGGATCCTGCTTCTCCAGCTTGTAGGTGGTACCCCCGAACTCGATGGTGAGGATGCCGGGCCCGATGGCTTTCCACTTTCCCGTGATGCGCTTGGGCTCCTTCTTCTCCTCGGTCTTGGGCTCCTTGTAGCTGGTGAGGACCTTAAGATCCTCCTTAAGCTCCAGGGAGCCATCCTCCTTTTTGCCGTCCCGCAACCAGTACCAGTGCCCGACGACGTTGTCGAGGGTCTTGGTCATCGACTTCACTACGATGCCGCCCAAGCTCTCGCCGTTGATATTCACGCCGATGCTGGCACCCTCCCGAAGGGCCTCTGCGTAGCCTCCAAGGATTCCCACGCTGCCAAAGATACAAGCGAGCGCGCCCCTTTTCTTGTGCAGCCCCTCGATATTCGTGACCTGCCCGGACTCATCCGCTGCATGAAGAATCTCAATATCATCAACTTTTTTCTTCTTTCCCTCGGGGCCGCCTGCGCCCCCGGCTGATGATCCAACGGCTTCTGAGCCCTTTTTAGGGTTTGTACCGGATGCAGCAACCGCTACAGCATCCTGGCCAGCTAACTCATCGTTGCCATCTGGGTTCCATCGTAGATGCGATACCTTCGTTAGATTGTCGACGATTGTCTTGTTGACGATGCTGCTCCACCGAGGAGAGTGAAGCAAGATGCGGCACAGCGAGACGAGCTCGGAAGGCACCGTCGTGTCCTTGGGGGGGACCGGAGTCTCAGCAAGAGCATGCTTATCAGCCGCCGACGATGATGCCTTGGAGCCCTTGCCAGCTTCGTCCTCGTCGTCGTTGCCCTCGCTCGGTACCTGCGTGAGGACTTCCCGCAGCGCCGACTGGCCGATGATGTCAACGAATCCATCGAGAAGGGCCTGGCCGTCCCCTTTGAGGGGGCCATTCTTGTCAGTAGGGGAAATATTAGGCAGGATTCGCGACAGGATGCGAATCACGAGGATCTGCCCGACACGCGAGACCGGCTCGTTCACGCTCTCGTCGACCTCGTCGTCCCTGTGGGGGGCATACAGCATGGAAAGCATGAGCTGGATGGCGTCGGTGTGGTGGCAAAGCAGTCGTTGCACGCTTGCCGTGGCCGAGCAGCGGAGGAGTAGCTCGAGGACCTGATACATGTAGAGCTCCACCTCCGGCTTCACGAGCCCGGTGTCTGTCTCGAGGTTATCGAGGTCGTCGTCGCTTTCGAACTCGAAGTCCTCGTCCTCCTCGTCCTCCTCATCGTCGTCCTCCCCCCCGATGATCTCGGAGCTCTTCGGCACGTACGTCACCTTGTCCCCGACGTTGTACAGCGTGACGGCGATGGCCATCTTCTGCGTCAGCGGGATGTTTGTGAACGCGACCCCAAGGTTCCTGTCATTGACGTGGTAGCTTATTGTCTTGGCGTTAGTGTCGAACTCCACGGTCACGACGTCGCCATCCTTAAACTTGGTCTGTTGCTGGTAGTTGTACCGGCCCGACTGCTGGCCAGTCCCCCATAGCCGCGTGGTGCTTGATGACGTTCCACCGTTGCTATAACCCCAGCTCTTGTTTGATACGCTGCCGACGTAGCTCGTCCAATTCACGAAGTCGTGTCCGACGACGCCAATGAACATCCACTTGGACGAGTTCTTCTCAACCTTGAGCGAGTACTTGAAGGTGCCCTGGTTCGGGTATAGCCATGCCGAGAGTCGGCAGGTACGCCATTGGCTGTTGCTGCCAGAAGTCTTGCAGTACGTGAGCCCATTGTCTTGGATCTCGCAATCCTGTTGCTTCACCGACTGGTCCCAAAACACAAGGAATTTCTTGTCGCCGAGGTCGGCGGTTGAAGGGGCCGCGGGAGCAGAAGAGTCGTCCTCGTCTTCCTCGTCCTCCTTCTTCTCCGGGTCCTCTTCCTCCACTTCCTTGCCATCAATAGTGGCGCCCTCCCTTTTGAGCACTTTTTTCTTGGGGATTCGTGTGCGGCCGTGGGGTCCAATGTCCCGAAGCTTGTGGTGAAACCAGCCAAGGGAGCAGCCAAGCAGAGCGGTCTGTTTGAGCCTTCGTTTCCAGTGCAGGGGGGTTACCTTCCGCGTCTTGAACTTGGGCTTCACAGCAAAGGCGCTGGCGCCCTCTTCTTTCTTCTTCTTAGAGACGATATGCTTCTGCTTGGTCATGGTGACCGCGGCGCCCACCTCCACGGAGACTGCCGCGACAACAGGCCCCTCGAGGTCAGTAAATGCTACGCCGTTGTTCTTACCGTTGATACTGAACGATACAGTTTTGGCTGTGAAGTCGAGGTGGACAACAATCGTCGCGTCTTTCGCGAACTTGACCCCGTACGTCTTCGTCTCGGTGTTCCTGGCCTTGTGTCCGTTGGAGGCGATGATCCCCCACCCGTGCTCGTAGAAGCTGGTGCCGGGTCTCGGCCGGAAGGAGCTCTTGACTACACCGATGATAAGGCCCTTCTTGCTCGTGTCGCCGTCCTTCAACTCGAGCTTGGGGATCTTGAATTCCAGATTCACCTTGCCCCTCGAGTAGATCTTCTTGCCGAGGCCAGTCCCGAACCCGTCATTATCATCGGGGCGCAGGAGCTGGAGCGGCTGGCTCGAATTGCCGTCGAGACAGGTTGTCGGTGAGTTGTTGAAGTTGCAGCCGCTGGCTGCTAGCCGGTTCCAGTAGTCGCCGCCCATCGCGTCCCCGGCGTCTCCGTGGTCCTCGTCGAGGAACTTGCCCTGCAAGATACCGTAAATCTCGATGCCGGAAAGGCAAAGGTAGTTGCGCCCCGAGGAGTTTGGTCCCGTGACCATGACGCGGAAGTACGACCATCCGTGCTGATGCTGCACGGGTACCTTGATGGGCCAGGTCGCGGTGCCCCCCTTCCCCTTAAGGAGATCATCGTTCTCATGCTCTTTGAGGGTGATCCAATCCTGGCCGTCGTTCGAGGCCTGGAACTTCCAGTTGCGCAGGCACTCCTGATGGTAGCTTGCGTAGTGTCGGAGCGTGTATCTGGAGGGGACGATGCGCTTGTTCTTGCCGAAATATAGCTGGAACCACGCGTTCTGCTCGTTTTTGGTCAACAGCCGGCCCGCCGTCCGGCCACACAGCAGCGAAAGCGATCGCGGGTCGGATTTCAGAGAAGACGCGGAGAGCTTGATCAGTGGCGGAGCCCGGTTTCGGCCCTTGAGTGCAGGGTTGTGCCACTTGCCCCGCAGCGAGCCAAGGAAGAAAATGATTCCATTCTCGTCGAAGTCGGAGGAGTACGCGAAGCTCATGGACGTCTCCTTTTTATTCACGTTCTCTGGGTCAAGCAGGTCGGGTCGCCAGAACGCCAAGACAGCTGGGCTTTTCTTTTGCTCGGAGACCTGGCCAGTAAGGAGAAGCCCGCCATCGCTACTGCTGTCTCTTGCGTCGATCGCGTCCTTGCTGCCTCCCTTGTCATTAGGGCTCACCAACGCCATATTGCCAGAGGCACCCGCAGCAGCAATCGCGAGTTGCTGCTGCGCCTCCTCCATCGTTGCAGCCGCCGGCATATCACCGAAGTGCTCCAGCGATTGTGAACGGAACTTGTTGAGAACCGAGAGGTGCTTGATCAAGATGTCCATGAGCTGCTCGTTGAGCATCCGGGCATGTGCACGGCCGGAGGAAGAGGGGCAGGAGAGGGATACCGCTGACTCCAGGCTGGTGTCGGAATGCTGAGCCGACACGGCCAGTAGCAGGCGGAATAAGCAAAATACCCCGTACAGATTGTACAGGGGCCTTCGCCGCAGGACTACCGAGGACTGGTCAAAATGAAGCAGACGCAGCAGATGGGGATGGGGATTGAGGGGGTGTGAGCAAAGGAGGAAGTAGTAAGCGTTTGAGTTGCATGAACGACAGGGCCAATTTAAGAAAACTGCTTCGAAGGAGAAAAAGGGTGCAGGCGCGCGCATACAATCCGGCACACACGCATGCACGCACAACATGTGTGCATCAAACCAACGACCAATTCATCAGTCGTTCAATCATCCATAGACCAATTCATCAGTCGTTCAATCATCCATAACCACCACCAAAAAACAACAAAAACAACACGCGAACACACTAGCTCTTGTTCTCACCCCGCTAGAAGCCGAATCTCCGCCTTCTCCTTCTTCTTCCGACTCCGTAGTAGAATAATGCATGAGAATGCTCTGCAAGCTGCTGTCCGTCCCCGCGAACCCAAGGAGGATTTCGTGCAGCGCCTGGCCGATGAAGCTCACGACGCCAGCGCGCACCAGGCCATTCAAATCGCTGGGAGTGAGCTTATACGTCTGGTTGGCGCATAGGTCGATCAGCATTGCTCTGATGCCGTACCCAATTCTCCTCTCCTCTGCCATCCGCATCTGTACGACGAGGTCCGCGAGCCGGGCAATGCCACGGCCTTTTCGTATCATCAGAGGCCTGCTCTGCCTCTCCGGCTCGAGCTGCTGGGCGCCCTTCTCAACGAGGAACAGGCGGCGGAGCACCTCGTTGTAGTAGCACTCGAAGATCTCCGTGTTGATGGAACCTCCCGCGCACTCGATTCCGTCGAGGAGGTGCTGCTTCTTGAGGGGGCCCTTCACCGATTCGATGACGAACGCGGAGGCTGCCGGCTTGCATATCAGCTCGAGGGCCATGGGTTCCTGCATCTTGAGAAACTCTGTCCAGTATTTAATGCCTATCAGCCGGGCTACGGCTCGCTCCCGCTGCGTGATCATTGCGATGGCAAGGTCGTCAATCACTTTTTCAGACAGCGCTCCTTTGCCGTGCCTGAAGAAGCAGGAGAGCGACTCCATGATTTTTGCCTCGAGTGAGTTCTCAAAGCTCACTTCACTTTCTCCGTGGCCTTTCTCTTCCTTTGCCTCCTGCACCTTCATGTCTTCGCCATCGTCGGCTTGGGCTTGGGTGAGGAGGGGGTGGGGCGCCACGTGACGCATAAAGGCGAACCTCGTTTCGAAAAAGTTTTGGTACTCAACGAGCTTCGCAAACTTGGACGCCCTGTTGGTGCCGTCCTTATACCACGACCGTGCGGACATCTTTACACGCAGTGCTTGCTCGTAGGCCGCACGGAGTTTCGGAGGAGTCGGGGTGACTTTCTTGTTGAGGAAGCTGAGAGCTTCGCCGGTTTGCGCGGTGTGCCTCAGAACGAGGGCAAAATATCTCATCGAAAGCAACTCTGCCAGCTCCTGTTCCTTGCCACGGCCCAAGGTCACTCTATCGCCCGCTTTATACAAAGCCTTCATCATCTTCTTCCCGTTTGCGTTGCCCGTCTCCAAATCTTCAAGCAGCTTGGTGTGCGCAGCGGGGATGACAGCGCCGCCAGCAATAAGGCCATCAATGTAATTCCGATCGCTGGGGGAGACGATCATGGTGGACAAGTCCGCGCTGAGCTCATTGTAGCGAGGGTGTGTCTTCAACAAACCACCCTGGATGCAAGGCTCCCGCAGCCTCGCGCGGTAGTGCACCTCGCGTACCGACGGCAGCGAGCCACCGATGGCGGTGGCAAGGAGCAGCCCGGAGCAATGCAGTGCGGTCTGATTGAATTCCGTGAGCCAGCCCATTGGCTTCTCCATTGCGGACCCGATCACCGTGAACCGGTACCCGAAGCCTAGCTCCGTGTTAGCGAAGTCGCCCTTCGAGGCCTTCTGCGTTTTGAAGGTCACGAAAACGGTGTCGCCCTTGACCGCGATCTCCTCCTTAGGCCACTCGCTGTTGTTCTTGGAGTCGCGGCCTGCAGCGGGTCCATGCATCGCCTGGTGCACGGGATTCTGCGCCTTGTCGATCATCTGCAGGCTGTCGTGCTTAGCGAGAGTGGCACAGCGCTTGTCGAACTCGATCCGTAGCTGCTTGGCGCCCTTCACGCGCACGCGGAACTTGCGGTCTATGCCCCCCCGGTATGGATGGCGGCTCTCGAAGGTCAGCCTCTTCGGGATCGGCATCAGGGAGTGCGCGCCCGGCATCCTGCTCAGAACGCCGGCGAGTCCATCCAGAGCTGCCGTGAGCTGGGAAAGCTCCGGCAGCAAACGCAAAGCGAGAAGCTGATGCTCCGGCATCGCAAACATGGGCAGCGCTGCAAGAAGGGAATGGGCGAGTCTCCCGATGAAGGTGTGCTCCAGGAGAGCTATCCCCATGATTCCCAAGGCCTCGCAGTTGAACGTCGCCTCGGAAATAGCCAGCGCACGGTTGAGGATCTTGGATGCGTGGTGGATGAGGCCCTCTGCGTAACCAACGAGCGTCTGTAAGGCAAGATGATGAGCCTTCCTGCTGCCCCCTCCCGAAAATCCAACGGTCGAGTTGGTGACACCGTCTGTCCGCTGAGTCTCCCTCTCCTTCTTGCTTGGTCGCACGAAGAGACCGGCGCGCCCCAGCAGCTGCTTCTGCAAGTTCTCGAGGATCGCAAGCGCCCCGCGTGACTTAGTGAAGAGCTTGTCGTCGGTGAGGTCCAGACCGTTGGTACCCCTCCCGCTGTTGGTCAGTTGCAACTGGTTGTTGATGTCTTCGAGCAGATTGAATGCTTCTTCCGAGCAGACGTTGAGGAGCAAGGTGAAGACCTTATTGACCGAGAGGAACGACTTCTTCTTATCGACCACGCCCTTCCCTTCCAACTCATCCATCAGCTGTGATCCCGCGCCAAACGACGCGAATCGAGAAAGCAGTAGCTGCAGAAGCTTGTCCTCTGCGTGCGAGACCGTCAGGTTCTCATTCTCACTGCTTCTTGCGCCTACGTCCGAATCGCGATTTGCAGTTTTAAAATCTCTGCCATCATCCTCGGGCGCGAGGCACCTGAGCAGCCCGTCGGATGCGCCCAGCTTCTGCAAGGCAGAAGCCCACAGCTCTCGGCCAGACCGCGCACTCTGCAAATGGCGCTTTTCCGTTTTTCTGTCGAGGAGGTCGGCTAGATATCCGACCTGGTCCGATCCGTTTGGGTAGAAAAACTCAAAGCCCGCCGCGAACACCTCCGAGGCGGTGGTCATCACCTGATGCCGGACGGCACGCTTCAGTCGCGTGAGTACGTCGCGTTGCGCTGCCTCCATAGCGGCCCTCTCGTCCTCGGTTGTTGTGTTTTCATCACTATCAGCAGCGCTCGGCAGCTTAAACGCGGCCGGCGGCTTCTTGAGAAGACCATATACCAAGTCACGAAGCCGTTCCACCTCTGCGGGCTGGACGTCGAGCTCCGCTGTGGAGAGTCGAGATCTGACCGTCTGGTAAAGGTGCACCTTGAGGATGCGTAGGGCGGCCAGCAGCATGTACATCTCGTTGACGTATTCGTTGATACTGCGGCACACGAGTGCCGCGTGTTTAGAGTCGAAGTAGGAGGTGGAGGTGCGCTCGATAATGTGAGAGAGGTGCACTATCGTGCGGCGGGAGACTGTGACGCAGAGCGGCTTGCATATCACGGGCAGCTGCTCCTTGTCATCATCCGCTGGCGCCTCTGTAAGGGCGAGCGCCTCGAGCTTAGCCATAACTAGGACTGCAGAGAGAGGGCCGGAAACCTTTGAGTCTGCTCGAATGTCAAGATAGTCCTTCTCGTAACGAGCCATCAACTCGTCCGAGCTCTCTGGGAATGGTTTCAAAGAGTGCGCAGCAGCGGCTGCGGCGTCCTTCTCGTCAGCCTCGCTGCCCAGAACGACATCGGAGGTCTCGATATCAAAGAGGCAGTTGTCGCTGTAGCGCTTTGCGTGCGTAACGATGCCCTGACCGCGGAGGTACGTGAAGAAGGTCTTGTAGTTAGTCTGAACCCCAACGTGATTAGGGTATTTCGAGTTGCGTGGCGCTGGAACGAGTCGGAACTTTTCGGCGCTGCCTGGGCTCTCCGTGAGCACGATCTGCCCGTCTCCCGCCGAGAGGTAGCGACGGTCGTGCGTGCGGAAAGCAATTCGGTCGCCCAGTACCTCGGCATAGAACTTCTCGTAGGCGTGACAGTCGCTGCGGAGGGATACTTGGCGGCCCCGGCACGATAAGTATTTGTCCTCTAGCGTCTTGAAGGTCACTACCTTCTGCTCGTACGCCTTGAGAGAGATGCCTTGATCCTGGGGCTCGAAATTCATGATGTAGCGGAAGAAGCCCCCAATCGGATACTCCCGCGGAGGAGGGGGAGAAGACGAAGATGAAGAAGGGGCTGCAGTACCATCTGCATTTTGTTGGTTCCTCTTCTTGTCTCCTATCATTTTCACAGTAGTACCTAGAATGAAGGTCATTTATTATTATCGTTCGAAGCAATTCATCTAATCTCCATTTCACCCAGTTTAAAATCATATCTCGTCATCTTATCATCATCGTAGTAGTTTTCTGTTCGCTACTTTTACCTAATAGTTCAGCACGATTATTGTCGTAAAGAACTTCTACTACTGCGAGCACGTCGGACACTGTACCCCGCGCCAATGCGAAGTGGCACATTGCATCAACTCCTGAGAGTGGCAGTAGGAGGAAGAAGAGGAGGGAAATGAGGAGGAGATATTTCGATTATCAATATCATGGGGGAACAGGAAAACGGGAGGCATTAAACGTCGTACACACGCTACACCAAAGAAGAGAACCTCGGTTGACGAAAGCGCCCTTATATTCCGGATTGGACACGTCCGCCATGTCACGCAGCATTTGTAGTACTGGCTCGAGGCCAACGGCCACATCGGGTGAAAAGGCTTGTGAGTCGCATATCGAAAGTGGCGTCATCATCTTAAGCAGTCTGTCTAACGTCCTCAGAGTTCGAGGAAGGTAGTCAGAGCCAGCGATACCTGTCATGTGCAGGATCTGCACATTCTGGACGAATAACTCAGCGCACGTTTGTATTCCCATCCTTGCCCCCATGGATAACAATGGGACTTTTTGCCGCAGCGCAGATTTGATCGCCTTTTCCTTCGACTCTCTCCGTTTCTCCACGCGCTCAGTCTCCCGCCGCAGGGCAAGGTGTATGCGCTTCATCTGATGTTGCTTGAACTGAAGAGAATTCACAAACTCGAGTGTGGAGTACGCCTGTGTCTTGAGCTGTGATATGTCCGCTACAGTATGATGTAGTGATTTCTGGTCAATAATAGACCTGCCCTCGAGCACCTAAATCGCAATGGAGTAATAATTACAAATTAAACGTGCAGAAAAGGGCAAAGTCAACTTTCAACGCTTAGAAGCATAACCTATCCTCACCCTGCACTCTTCGTAGATGCACGCGATACATAGTATAACAATTCATTGGCAGGCATTCGCCAAACAATAACACCACCTTTCCAATATCATCGGGAACAGAAATCGAAAACTTCGGCAACCCAAGTGGCTTGAAGGTCTGAAAATATTGGTAGCATCGATAGTTGAGAGCACATATATGCTACATAAACTGAAAGATCTCTCGAATAACCTTCGCTTCGGCAATATCTGTCAGCTCATGAGCACTCAAGCTATTGACTGCTACGAGATCTTCGTCCAAGTGGTCAATGTCAGGAATATCCCCGAGCTTCGATTTCGAGCTTTCAACTCCCATTTTTCGTGCTTTAAGGCTGATATGGAAATTTACATTTAGCACACAGAAACCATGAGAACAATTATAATTGGTGCGACGATGACATTCTCAGTTTGAGGCTACAATGAGTTTTAACCTACAAATTTCAAGTATGAAGTCTTTACCTGACTACTCAGCGCAACCTGATCACGGACTTGGGGATTTTGGTTATTACTTATCCTCCAGGGTTTCAGAATAAACTCGGTTTTCAATCAGGTCTAAATTGATACTCGCGACCCCTCAGCAATGAATGCTTTGCCTCGCCTTGTTTCCAGGGGTGCGGAGAGGGGTGAGGGGTCTCAAATTACAGAGATATTTCCCAGGAGGGAAAATTATTGAGTCTTGCAAAAGCAGAGGAAGTTGAAAGGGTCATAAATTACAGGGCTTTTTTACCAACGCGACATCTCATGTGGAAATCCTGACACAGAACGTGCGGAAGTCCCATGAGAGATGTCATGTCATGCATGAGGCCGTGCGGGAAAATCAATCGTCATATTTTTGCCAGAAAATATAAAATTAAAGCGGTCTCCGCGAGGATTTTTTCACCGACTACTAAGAGCACTTTCCAGGAGACCGCCCTTTCTCCCCTAGCGACAGCATTTAATATCATGGCGTTTTTATGTCTGAGACATAGCTTTTTGAAGTGCGGAATGCGAGAATTCTCGGGAATTGCGATTGCCTCACACTGCATACGTCAACAAGAATGCCTGGTCAGTGAAGCACATGCACCACCGCAAGTAGGGGGAGAGGAGGAGGGTAAAATAAGCGGATGTGGATGCAAGATCTGATTGATCGAAACCGCTCCGATACTTCTCTTGTCAAAGAGTTGAGTCGGATAGTGAGAAATGATCCCACCAGTGAATGCATTTAAAAGAGGTTGTATTCAATTAGGGGAAGCTCATCCTGCCTTTGGAGTTGGTGGCCTTGTTATTGGTGGAGGACTTCTTGGCTTCCTGCAGGTTTTATTTTCGGAATCATTGCTTGTTGTTTTGTAAAGATGCTGGTGCTTCTACCAGAAAGGAAGCAAGGGTTCCCTTATTGGTGGATCTGTTTTGGGTGCCGGATTTCTTGGAGCAGGTGATCGATTGAGAATCCACACGTATCAGTTTGCTTATATTGACACCTATTAGGGCTTCTTATCAACAAAGGAGAAGGGTTTTACGGCCATTCTTTGGCCTCTGTCTCTGCTCTCTCTCTAATGGGTATGTTTGGAAGTAAGTTCATGAAATCACGGGCCATCTTCCCAGCTGGATTGTACACAATCTTGGGGGTAGCATCTCTTGCATATCACGGGAAAAAGGCAAATGAGTGGAAAGAATAATTCCACGGATATATAGCCTATGTAGAGTTCATTACGAAGTTGTGTGCAAATTGTGCATTTTAGCCAGGCATCAAATTCAAAAGTCCATACTTCGAGCAATTTAATCAATACAGCGTGCTACATTGTACCTGATCGATCTTTGTGTTCTCGCATAGCTCCCCGCCTGTAGCGCTAGCTATAAAACCCTGTGCTACTAGCGTCGCAGGCCATGCGCTTTGCTTTGTAGTGAAGGCTTGCAAGTTTGTTATAAATGTGCTTCTCTAGCAAACCTTCTTTGCAAGCCGTTTATTTACATGCAAAAGGCGTACACATTAACAACCCTGCTGCGCACACACATTTACATCGACATGCATCGGTTGTGCGCACATCACACCACGCACGTACTATGTGGCGACGACACATCTATAGCGCTAGTCACTACATTATGCAAGATCCATATTGATTCAAAAGCTGCGTGCTACGCTACCCTTACTACACCACTAACGCACGTGACTAATTTTTATTGTTGTATGGGTTGCAATATGTGAAGCCCACATATATATATATATATATATATATATATGTACATATATATATATATATATATATGCGATGTGTGCAACACATTGCAAGACATGGACCACATTCTGCAATGCAGGAAACATGGACCACAGCGACTCAGAATCAACAAACAACTGACAGCGATCATGGATCGCAATGACGAGACCACGCGTCTCACAACCGCAGAGAAAACTAGTCGAGAAGCTGCGCGCAAAGCGCGCCATGCTAGACCAAAACAGGATGCATTTTCATGCATGCGCCATGTGACCAAGGAAACAAACAGACACAATTTAAGCGCTGTAGCCGCTGCATTGCACAGCTACATTAGGATGACCATTGAAACAATTTAAACATTTCATTACATCCGTCTCATATATTAATATTTATAATATATTTATATATGATGCGTATGTATGGATGCATTGCACAAATGTGTGACACGATGCAAAATTAATAGGTTGCTACTTCTTAGCGCGTGCTGTGGTCGTATACACATAGATTTATGTACATATAATATATATATATATATTGTGTGTGTGTGTGTGTGTGTGTGTGTGTGTGCGTGTGTCTATCGAAAATTTTGATATCATTACATACTATAGTATACATTATAAATAGTAACACAATATCAATATATATTGAATATATATTATATTACACGTCTATAATCCTGTCTCGTATACCAACACCAATGTATTGACACGCATGTTAGCCCGTTTCAATTATCTCACTGGTCTTTAACGATTTCGAGCTTTTCAGATATTATCATTAACGCAAAGATTACACACTTACGTATATCATTATTTCGTCATTTCTCACAATGATAATAAATATGTGTCTTAATACCATAGCTTGAAGGGTATTGCTTCACTTAGACATATGCTCGCGAGACAAACACTTCTTGTGAACATCCAACGATACTGGTGTTAAGGCCACGTTTATGACAAGAATTTAACGATCGATCGAGCCATTACATTATAGATATCAGATAAAATGCATTGACAAGGTTTCCAGTGCAGTGACATGTGATGCTTTAGCTGTTGATGTAACGAATGGTCTTAGGCAACAATTTACTCGAAGCCACACCATATCAATAACTTGTATTCCAGCTGGATTTGTCGTCGAAACTTCGTACTGATGTGCAACAAAAACTCCACCCGGGGCGTCAGGTACGATAAAAACGACACGTCCTCTTTTCTCGTCGGATTTCACGAGAGCATCTATCAAATTCTTTTCTTCCAACCGCAGCATATTTCCACCAAATCTTCAATTTTGATCTGTTTAGCTCCCTCTGCGTTCTCTAATTTCTTTTCCATTTCAGATGCACTAATGATACTTGGATTCCAATCCGGCAACCTCTTGAAATCTGCAATCATCTTGAAGACACGGTCGAGGTCACCATGATCCTTAGAGATCAGCTTCGATAAGACATAAGTTGGTTCTTTATTTGGTAGAAGGCGATCGTACCATTCTCCCGCGGGCCTGTTGCTATTACGGACCGTGTTTATCGTTTTGCGCTCAACCTTCATATTCAATTCTGAAAGCAACTTGACAAGGGGCCTCCCTCCAGGTTCATCCCCATGTGCTTCCGAATTTTCGAATTTGTCTGGAGATGGAGTAGTAGTCATTGTCCAATTTTACCAAACGACATCTTCATTTCCATGTCGATCGATCAAAATATAGGCAAATATCGCACACTTAAAGGGCGTTTATTCTGGGAGAAGCCGACGCCGTGACACAGTGCTCACATATTCTATCCAATCCTGTTAAACTTTAATACTAGATATATCTTAGAATCTCCCGATAGGGCTCCAGGGACACGGGAGATAAATCAGGGTTATCCCAGTCCATGCCTGCGTTTCTCAAAACTTTGCTTACGATATTTTGTCGTATATTTTCTAAAAATTTGATCGAACAAAAAAGAAAAGAACATCAGCACTCGACAGCCGGCATGGAGCCAGAACTGAGTTCCGACAACCGCTGTCATGCGCAAGAAGTAAAGCTTAGAAGCATCGCTTGACCAGTTAGAGTTATAGCCGCGTAGGCGTTTGATCGAGAGGGGCGACCTTCCTGCGCTTGGAGGCTGCGCCACAAAACCGCCGGTTACAACGAGACCAAATCTAGTAAACCTAGTGAACGGCAACCCTGATTGTCCGAATCATTCTATTCAGGCACTCATGATGGTGCCTGGTGTTGCAACCTTGGCGGCTGACCTTCCTGATATATGCTCATATGCACTGGCTCTACTCGCGATCACCGCATCAGTGTCGGCTCAAAAAGAACAATCGCAGCTACCTCGCTTGCAGCCATGCGGTACACTAACGCAATCTAAATTGGCTACTGCCAGAAATCGTCAGCTAATGCTGCCCGTGTTCCTCCTCCTTTCAGAAAGTTTCCATCGCAAGTCAACGCGGGAAAGGGCTTCAGCCCCCATCTCGATTATAGAATTCGACAATCGGCCAGCAAGATGTACCTCCAGACCACGCAGCAGGGTCAGCCCCTTTGCTGGAAACATTTCTCCGTGCACACAGTATCGATCAACATATCAATTGTGGCCTAGTTACATCAAGGCTGGTGGAGGAGGGGGAAAAGCAACTCTTGAGCGTCGGGAGTTCAGTAAGTTTTCAAAACAACAATCTTAACACGCAAAACAGATAATTTTGAGGAACAGAAGATCATACACTGGTACGATGACACAACAACTTGTACTTGCTCAACTGAAACGTAAAGGGTGGCTTCTTATATCTTCAGGGAAACGGAAGTTCATTCAAATGCAAAAAAACTTAGACCAAGCGAAAGTCCGGAGAAGGATAGACCGTAAGGTACCCAGCAGTGAGCTGTGAGTTCAGTCCAGACGATACTTCAGCAATTATCGTCTCATGTATGTGCTTTTGTGAGAAGTAGTCACAAGAACTTTGTAATGTAGGAGCGAAGAGCTAAGAGGAGACAAATGCTCAAGTTAAAGGTAATCATGTTTTCTTATTTTTGCACCGGAAACCATTCTTCGTGAGTATCCACTGACTGCTCTACCCCTCTTCAGAAGCAGAGGTCAAACGACAGGCTTGCCAACACTACCAGATGCGAAAATTCAAGTAAAATAACGGGACCGACGACAGCAAATGGAGCAGCATCTATGCTCTTTCCCTCGCATACAAACCATCTCCAATCAAAACCAGAAGTAGATGCTGCAGGCACAGTTCCAACTCGTATCAAGTCAGAGAGGGGGAAGAATCAACGAAAGGTGCGCATGAAAAGCGGATATCTTGGGCTCATTCAGGATATTGATGAAACGATGCCATACTACATACATTAGGCCCTCGTAGACTGCGAGTTGAATGAAATTGCAGATTTCATCTCCACCTGTACCCCGCATCAACAGGTGGTCGTCAAGATTAACTTTCTACTAAATTATTAAGGGCGTCAGAGTATGGCTGGAGAAAAAAAATAAACGCGCTCTGAGGAGAAATTGCCTGAACATTTTTACTTCATTCTCATCATCGAACTGCCTTTTTTCCTTCTTCATCTCCATCTCATTTTTTAGGGCCGGTGGTTGGTTGCAAAGTGTGCACGAACCATGGATAGGAAAGAAAACCCGGCGAAACGGTAAAAAGGGGGTGAAAAAGAAGGGGAAATATGTGTAGCGGGCGAGAATCAAAATTTGTATTAGGAAGGCGATTGAAGCCAAAGATGATCTACTTTTCGATAACGTCATGTTTTACAACAGACGACGATTGAAACAGGAGCCAGTCTCTTTTCTCTCCCCCAACACCAGCGCAACTTTGTCGTCGGGAGGTTGCATCACAAATCTTCCCTTCCTTAAAAGGGGCAGAGGATCACAAAGGAGGAGCGTGTCGTTGGCGGCAAGACTGAGGCTGTTGCTGCAGCCGGAAGTTTTGAACGCGAAGAGACGCCAACAATCAACACGTCATCAAAGGATGCGGTTCAGAGATCTCGTCCGTCATAATAACGGTACTGATCATAGCAGATCCCAGGACGAGAACAACCCTGGAAGCTTTCCACTGATGATATTAACAAGCAGTGTCGGTCGTGCTGCGGAAATATGCAGGTGGTTTCGGGCTGTTCCTCCGCAGTTTCACACAACTTAGTTCATTGCGTTACTGAATTCTTAGGGATCTCAGGACAGAGCTCGGGGGAGAGAAATTCATCGCACGGCTTTCTGCCAAAGTCAGCTTCGTTTCTCTCCACAACTTTTTAAACTCCAGTCGTGTCATTTAATTGCTAATGAGGTGGTTTGGTGTTTTTGCTTTGTTACCGCTCCTAGTCTTCAAAGCCGGCGGAACAAGGGCTATATGTGAAAAATAATCCAGTCATTGCCGGGGTCACACTCATACTCATTTTTCCAAATTAACTGCTGTTTATTCCTCTTATCTTGTCTTTGCGTGTTTCTTTTCTTCTCTCATTTTGCCACCCATGTCTGTTTCCGTGTTCTGCCTTATCTTCCATGCTGGTCCCATAAAACGAAGGTCGGTACGCCTCACAGAGTGCAAACATTACTCGATTCGAAGCAGATATCTCTGAGAGAATTAAGGTGCGTGCACCCACACAGCTTCCTACTCATAATGGAGCTTTCCATCTTGAAAAATCTTGTTCTTCCAACGTGGCCAACAAAAATTCCTCCCATCAACAGTCTCGTTGCTATAGACCTTTGTCGCGACAGTAAAAAGAGAAACATTCTGGACATTCCAGTAATATATCATTACCCCTTTACTACTGGGCAATATTGATTTTGGTGACTGGGTTGATACAGGAAACGGCGTCTGCGTTTTGGAATCTCTTTTCGTCTCATATAGCAGAGAGATTGCTCCTGGAGACGCACGTCGCAGAATCGGCTGGCAAAGTACGCAATCAACTATAGACTCGTTGGGCTTTCCATGCATCTGACCATAGTCGTCATTTACTCATTATTTTGTGGATAGGAAGGAAACTCTTCATCTGATAATTCTGCATGGCTCGGAGCCAAGATAGTGATGCTGGATGACAATTGCATTGGGTATGACATGAAAGTGATAAATAAGCCTAAGTTGGGGAACTGCAATTATCTCATGCTGCTATTCTTCTAGATACACGCGGGCTGACGATGGGGAGAACGATGATGAGGATGGACCAGCAGCACCAGGCCTGTTTGTGCCAAAGGCGAAATTAAAATCCGTGACTACAAATTCTAGCTCGAATTTAAAGCCTTGTGGATTTAGGACGAGCGAAGCTAAATTCGTGCTTTCTTGAATCCTCCAGTATTATGCAGCTGCTACATGTCAAAGTGAAGTGTGGCGATGTAGCAATGATGACTAATCACAACAGTAGTACGTTTGGACACAAATGCGAAATGTGACATGTGTGACACATTGCGGCCCAGCTAGCATAGTGTGTTTTCGCTGGGAAGTTTGCATGCGCTGGCAGCGATGCATATAGCATGATACATGTATGCTGTCGATCGTGGATGATACAGTAAACAAATTGAACTGTCATTGCAACGATAATGGTGCATCGAAACATAGTGAGCAGTACACATAGCTAGCGTGGATGCACGCTCCACATATGTGTGCAATACGAACGTACACATGCACGCACTAGTCGATCGCAATGCATAATGCATATTTGATGAATGGCTATAATGTTTGAAAATTATTGTGGGTGCTGCGATGCTTCACACATGCACTACGATACGCTAGAATGGCCGAGAGTCACAATGCTATCGCAGAACAAACCCATTCTAGCATCATAACAAAGCTGTCATCATGGCAGGTGCACACGCACGTATAGCGCATCGCAGCCGCTCTAGCTGCTGTACGTGCTGCTCTGCATGTTCTACTAGCTGCGTTGTGTTTGCACACTAAAGCAAATCATGCAAGTGATGAACAGCGTCTGCTTGACTTGTACATCGTGCCATCGTAGCGCAGACAATGTGCAAGTGCAGCTAGTAGTGTCGTGCATGATTCTTGTGCGATTCACACACACACACACACACACACACACACACACACTCATCGTTTTGTGTACACGATCATGCAGTTTACTGCACGGACACACATATACATGCACCTCATGCTACAATGCATGCATTTATGTTTGTGTGTGTATGTATGTGTGTGTGTGTGTGTGTGTGTGTGTGTGTGTGAAGGCAAGAACTACGTACGCTCACATGCTCAGCTCGATCTAGACATGTGGCCGCAGACTACTGGTGCCTTGAATAATTAACACGACATGTGCGTGCAATGCGCGGATTACCTCATGTTGTAACCAGCCCTTATTACTAGACGTATTCTAGGTATTACATATCTGCGATGTTTATTACTTTGTCGCGGAGCTGACTGCTAAGTTCGTGATAAATGTACGAACATAGCTACTTTAATTTGCATTGATTAGATGAGGTCGATATGTGGGAATAAATGTTTAGATTTTCCAACGCTCGGCAAGAACCCTTTCTCCTCCCTTTTCAGCCCATTCTTCCTTCGATATCCAGAATTCCTGGTTGTCTTTCATGAGATCTGCAAGGACAGCGCCTCCAAGGAAAACCATATACTTCCGGCGTGGAGGATCCTACAAGATATATCTGTCACATATGTTCACATTCTGTAACGAAATCATCATTGCACCTCCACTTTAATCTTGAATTTTTTTAACAAAGCCTTGTCGCCCTTAAAATTCCGCTCAAGCACCAATTTTTGAATTTCCTTCTCCAAACGGGTCGGAAGTCCAGGGTACATAGTGCTTCCTCCCGAGAGCACAATCCTCTTGAAGAAATCTTTCCGGAGATCAATATCACACTGGCAAAAATTGATAAGCATATTATGTGTACCGTATCAATATCGTATCTGTAATGAAACTCACCCCCATGATCATGTTGTACACCATCTCGTGAATTCCTTTCTGCTCTGCGTACTTTTCGTCACCCAAGTGTGGCTGAAAGGAGAACATCATGTCTTATGCCATTCAGTTTATGTGTCAAAGCATCTCCTTACCTGGAAGAGCACTTCAGGAGCTTGAAAGCGCTCTGCTCCCAGAGTAATGACTCGCGAATCCGGAAGCTTATATTTTGTTGTCAAGCATGTCGTATCAACAGCCAGCTTGTTCTCAACTTCCAGATCGTAACCAATGTAGCAGTGTTTTTCCTTTATCTGAATAAGGATTATTGACGTCGTGATACGAGTACACAAGAGAGGAGAAAGGTAAGTATACCTGACGCACAGTATCCATATCTGCAGATCTATGAAAGTTATGGCCGCGGGCTTGCAGAAGCTTAATGAGACGTTCAGTAACGTTCCTCCCAGCAACATCAAGTCGCTTAATTTCGTTCTTAAGCATAACTCCTTCCCACACAGGAATACAATGTGAGACTCCATCACCAGCGTCAAGCACTACACCTGTGTCTAGTCCCTGAGCATAGAGGGCAAGAATTGCCTGCATCACGCATGTCGCACCAGCGAATTGGTACTTCTCCAACATCGCCTCAAGCATTCTAAGCTTATTTGACTTTGGGTTTGAGGGTGCTTCTGTCAGCAAAATATTGTGCTCGGATGGATTGATCTCTAATTTTTCTTTCCATGCGTACTCCCAGATGTGGTGGATGGAGTAGTCGCCCTTCCAGTACAGGATCTTTCCTGCTGCTACAGGGTACTTAACCTCGAGCATATGCCTGTACTTTTGAGCTTCATCTCCGACAACGACCTACACACAGTTGATTTGTTGAGAAAACATGCAATCGGCGAGAATTGCACAAATAATTGCGTTACCTTCTTCAAGTCTACATCTTCAAACTCTTCAGAGTACTTCATGGTCGGCGTTCCCACCATAGAGGGGAACACATGAGTGGGAAAGTAGTCGCCAGCATACCCTAGCTTTACAAAACCCGTTCCGTTATCGCAAACGATAGGAGTCTTGCTCATGGTCGATTATCCTGCGAGTCGAATTGGTACACTGAAGAAGAATTGATCTGTGCTATTCTTTATTGCCAAGTCTAAGAAATGTGACCGCAAGTAAACAACATTAGCGATAACTTCTTGGCTATGGAATTGTTGAAAAACAGTTTGTTCCCTATATCTCCTGCAAAATGAACCCGTGATCCCTTGCTCGAAATGCGAACTCAGAGATAAAAGTAATTTGAGGGATTGGAACTGGCCTTGAATTTCATGGCATGGTTCCCCATCTCTCTTTACTTTATCATGGAAATTCATCTAAATCGTCTCATCGCATCCCCTATTATTTTAGCTTTCTCCTCACATCAGTATTGGCATCAACTCATCTACATCAACTCATCTATCCTGGACCTCTCACGGTCTTGATTCTCCTCAAGTTTAGTATCCCCTTGCCTTCAGACTACCAGCAAGTCGTCACAGACACAAAATGACCTAAATTCAATACTTTATTTTGTTACGACAAAGAAAAATATCAATATATCCCCCCAAACTGAGAAGATTTCGATTAATCTGGGATTCTCCTGAACTTCAACAGACTAGATTTCACCTCGAAAATCAAAATAGCGATTTACTTAGCAAATGCCAACCAGGGTAATATTCATTCTATTCTATGAAAGAATTAATCAAGAATCCTGTCGTAGGTGGGTTTTTTTGGGCATTCATTGTTGTACGGGATGATGTGAATCTTAAGCCCAGAACAGTTTGCGATGTGTAATTTAGATCAGGTTTTATCAAGCATATCATCCAGACGTGTAATTTCTTCTGATTTCAATAAGTTACGACAACAAACTGCTACCACTTTTACACAATTTCCATCATATCGAATCTCCCCCAATGGTGTTAAATGTACTGAATAATTGAGACAAACTAAATTACTGGGCTAAGCTTATTGAAAGCATGCGTCAAATAATTTGCTTTGTCGTTACTGTTCATTTCTAAAAAGGTGAAAATTGCCTTTGTCTGATATGGTTTGAAGTCGTTCGATGTGTTTTCACCTATTTTTACAAAAAGGGTACGACACCAAAAACTTTCCAAAATTTCCATGTCTTATGTGTATTCTTCACCTCCAAAGCGTGTTGGCCTGTTGCCTGTTGTGGAGAACGGAGAACATCTGGCAGCCGATACTCTGAATGTTTGCTTTTGGAAGGATGAGACATAATTCTCATTTTAAACCAGCCATGATTGGGAATTTCGTTGCCAGAATACAATGGAATACCTAAATTTTTTAAAAGGTTGGGTGTCTTTTACAGACATTTTCAGAACATCAAAAGAAGGACATGCAGAAAATGTATCTCAATCTATGTTTACAACTTTAGTGATGCAATCGTCTGTGTCTTTGCGTGTCGACATCCATCATCACTTGTCGCATGCGGGCTTTGTTCAACCTACAAGGATGAGAAATGATCCAAATATTTGAGTGAAAGCGAGTATTTTTGTTAACAGCGTCTTGCATCTGTAACCTAGATGGAGTTTTATCCCCATATTAGAATAACATTTGGAATGTTGAGAAATCTGAACAAATGGCGAATTTCTAATCCGAAGAAAATTGGAGTTGCTGGTACTGGTTCTCGGAAACATGTAGTTACTCTTGCAGGCTGAATATCGTGGAGTAGTGCGTGCTAGAATGTACAACGCACGCGCAGAAAGCTCACACAGTGGAGATTCCGTCTGTCGCACGATGAATTTCCCAAGTTTTCTACCTACATCAGGGGCGTATTTTGGGACCATATCTCCTAATTTGGATTGCATTCGACATCCCCGACCCTTTAGTTTAAAAATAAGTCGATTACATTGGAGCGGAGTCCAGGCAACTAGCTCCGATAATCCTTTCTCCTCGTTTATTCCCAATGTATGTCTATGCTTATTTTACGAAAGGGGGGGGGTTAGTATCTACTTTTTCGACGCTGAAGAGCAGTACAAAGCTCCGACACAATACTTAGCTACGTTGCAGACAGGGAAACTATTTGCACTACACGGCTAATACAAAGTTTATGAATACGATTATTAGAAAATATAACCACTACTAGAAACTATTACTTTTTTTGGGACCATTGCATTGAGAGTTCCAAATCTGGGCATGCCATTTTCCTCTGGGACGTGCACATTATCCCATCTAATAATCTTGTTATGGGTAAAATGGGAAAGTTTGACCAACAACACATAGTTATACCAGCATGTCTAAAGTCGTCTTGTTTTTGGATTTATTTAATTATAGCACACTCTACCTGGAATCTACCTTGATAGAAGGGAAAGGGTCTTCAGATTGGCCAGGTTTATAAGGACTCCTTCGCAAGAATCTCACGTATGCCAAGGGTCTGGCCCTTTCTGCTGCTGAACCTTGTATTGCTAGGCCTTTTGCCTCAAATACTTGCCCAGCAAAGGTACTTGGAGATCATCAACATTATTCTCCAAAGGTCTCTAATTTTTCATTTATTTTGTGTGTGTGTTCCAGTAATTTTCCAACGTGCGACGGGAATGCTCCCATTCCAGAGGTGCTTGTGTTCTTCGACAATGAATTTGTGGACACTTCAGATGATGCCCTGAGCAATCTCAACGTTGTAAAATCTTTCACACCAGTAACTACATTCACATCCTTCCAACCGGATAACTTGAGGGCAGAGATCTCGGGGTACCGAGTTTTCTTGATCCCCGAGTTAGAACGGCGAGACTGGGGGATTGCTCTTTCTGCCAACGATCGGAAAGCCTTACGTGACTTCGTAAATGATGGCAGCATCCTCATTATACACGGTGAATTCACCAATCGATTCAGCAGTTTCTTTTTGACAGTTTTCGAAATAGATGTCGTCCGAACTGTGCCATCATTTGCTGAAGTCTTACTCGGTGCTCCGATCTCAACGGAGGGATCTAATGGGGATTTTGCTCAGGGTCCGCCCTCACTTCCCCGAGAGCGAATTGTTACTCCAATCGATATGAACTCTCTACCCCCGACCGCAAAGTCAATATACGACAATGGCACCCAAACCTGGGTAACCGTTTTCCCTTATGGGCAGGGAAACATAGTTTATAACGGATATAGTTACTTCGATGGTTCTCAGCCAGACTGGGATCTAGTAGAGCAACTGTCTGTGATGATGGGATGCCCTGGAACCGCACCCTCTTTGCCTACATTTGGACCGACTCCGAGATCACCAACGGCGTCTACTACAGCACCGTTGCGATGTCCAAATGGGCGGGCGAGTCCCTTAGCAACCATGCTGACGGATAGTGCTTTCACTGACAGGGAATCAGACACTGCAAACACATTAGCAGCGGTACAACAATATGCGCGCGTCGCACTGATAGAAACGTTTCAGCAGGGGGCACTTACTAGCCTGCTCAGTGGTTTCGAGGTTTTCGTAGTTCCCGAGCTGGAGAATGGAGATTTTAAAATAGCCCTGAATTCAGAAGACAGGCAGGGTCTCAGGAAGTTCGTAAGGGATGGTAATGTGCTGATCTTGCATGGAGATTTCAACAATCGAGACAGGGATTTGTTAGGGATCTTTAACATCAACGTCGAACGGGCTATCGACGTTGCAGCTGTGAATGAATTGGCGCTAAGAACTAGGGCCGCAGGCGTAACACTATTCCGAAATGGGCCAGAATTGGTGCCCAATCAGAATACAATTGCGCCATTTGACTCATCAAGTTATCCTGCTAGCGCAACGGTACTCTACGGCTACCAAACCCAAGCTTGGGTCACTCTGTTCGCATATGGAAAAGGTGTAATCATTCACAACGGTTACAGCTATTTTGCGGGGTCCGAACCTCGATGGAACGAAGTAGTACGAGTCTCTGTACAGTATCCCTGCTCTGGAAACACGCTGAGCCCGACCGCAACAATGGCGCCGACACAAACTACCAACCCCACCACTCAAATAACCGATAGCCCGACCTCCGTACCACAGACAGCGCAACCCAGTTTTGATACTTCCGGCCCTACCACGTGTCCGACGACGATTTCGCCAGTTCAAGTGACGAATAGCCCGACAGCAACTCCGACGGTTTCACCTATTCTCCAAGTCACAGAATCTCCAACTCGACTTACAGCATCGCCAACAGCCTCACCTCAAACACTCGCTCCAGTGGCACCGACCGGTGTCCCCACTGCTGCTTCAGTGAATCCTTCCTCTGCTGCCCCCATGGTCACAACTGCCTCCCCTTCTTCCTCCTCCTCCTCCTTCTCATTTGCCCCTACCTCGACAGCATTCCCACAGTCTTCTGCTCCAAGCACATCCCCCTTCTCAAGTGCTCCAACGACGACAAGATGCCCTGTGACCGATGGCCCAATCGTTAGCACCTTCCCCCCCTCAATAGCCCCAGTTGGAGGGATCACAAGCGCGCCTACAGCTGCACTTTCACCCACTACCGTCCCATCTACAAATTCGGCAGAAGCACCTTCTTCGATACCCACAGGGTCCACCGTCGCCCCGACCACTAGCACGGCACCGACGACCTCCTCCTCTTCCTCCCCCCAGTTAACAACCGCACCTTCGAGAAGCTTCGTGTCCACTGCGAATCCAACATCAGCCTCGCCACAGACAACATCTCCGACCTTGACTATGACGCCAACGCCCCAGCCCTTCGTCACTGCTAACAGGGCCGTATTTAACGACCAAAACGTCACGATTGAGGTAGGCTTCAGCCAGCCCACGAACATGCCCGAACTAAGCTGCAGCGGGCTATTCGATGCTAACACCATCGTGCTGCTAGGCGAAGAGCCTCTCTGTGCATGGATCGCCCCAGACTTGGTTGAGATCAAACTTGGCCCGCAATTCAGCGTCAATATCTCCGATGTGATTACGGTGCTCGGCGACGTGGTCACATTTCCTTCAGCAGACCCACGAAGTGGCACTACCTTCACCCCGCAGACAACTCTGCTACTTGAAGCCCCCGTCGATCTCAAGCTTCCGTCTGTGGAGATCCTTGGGCCTCGGGAAGTAGGTCCGTGCATCCTCATCACGTTGCAAGCGATGGCGCACAGCGGTACAGCAGGTAGAGAGCTTACATTGTATCAATGGACTTACGTGGAGGGCTCTGCTGATTCCGTGGCAGTGAATGCGGACCTACAACTCGATACGACTACTGCGGATTTTAGCTCCGACTTGCTCCCCCCAGGCCTCCATGCAGTGCAGGTGCTGTTGGTCAACTGGCTGGGGGCTCAAAGCGTCATTCCGTATGAGATCCTGAAGCTGATAGGGCCCGTCCCCGATGTCCGCCTACCCACCGGTCTGACAATCTTCCAACGGAGGTCAGATCCTTTGGACGTGCGCACGCTCATCGCCGAGCCGGAATGCACAGAGTCAAGCGATCTCGGGCTGGTTGGATACACGGTGACAACTAGGTGGTTCCAGGTATTTCCTGGCACGCGACTGGCTGAGAACCTAGGAAACGTCGGCCTTCTGCTCACGAATGACTCCGTTCAGGTCCCAAATCCAACCGACAGCGACCTGAGGATCCCCCCCGACACCCTTCAATTCGGGCTGGTATACGGTTTTAACATCCTGGTGGAACAGGAGGACGCCCAGGGCATCGTGGGCTTGAATACGAGTGTTGTCGTCAACGTCCTCATCGATCCAGTGATCGCTGTCATCGAGGGCGGCAGCAGCATCACTGTTCCCGTGCTGCAAGAGCAGCCCATGAGCTTCCGGATCGACGGCAGTTCTTCGTTTGACCCCGCAGCCGGCCCCGAGGACGCCCTCCAGTACGAGTGGCGCATGGAGAGCTCCTTCGGCGACGCTGTTGCCCTGCCCCCGGCCTCGGCGAACCAGTCGACGCTCGTAATCAACACGGATGATCAGGGCCTCAGCAGCGACCTGACGTACATCGTCCAGCTCATAGTGACCGGCGTGGCCGTGGCGGGGAGGTTGCGAGGGGCAAATGCTACGCAGGTCGTCTTCACGTCCCCTACATTGATTCCCACGGTCCGCATTGGCTGCAATGTCCCAGTGGGGGGTACATTTAACACGAATGAGATGCTCAGGTGTGCAACAGCGGTTACGCCTGGCGAATCCGATGAGGTAGTAGTAGTAATAGCAGTAAGAATAACAGATGTAATTGTAGGACGTGGTGATCACGGCGATTCGTTGAAACGGCCTCCGCCTCACGCGAGATGGTGATAGTGATGTGCAAAAGTGGTGGCAGTGAGGGGATAAGAATAATAATGATGATGAGGAGGAGGAGGATGCTGATGCCCCGTGCACAACGGTGACAACATTCGCCATCTGTAGCATCATGGTTGACTTGAATCATAATTCTATCAATTCGCATGCACTACCACCACCACGACCATCAGATAACGTACCGATGGAGCAACCCCTCCGGAGCGCTGAATCTGGAGACAAACACAGCCGTGCTCACTCCCATCACAGCGCCATCTTTGGTCATCGCAGAGAACGCCCTTCCCATCGATCGATCGATTACCTTTGCCGTGACAATTCAGGACGGTGTTGATGCAGGTCGTAACGATGTCTTCCTCGTCGTCGTAGTCGTCGTCGTTGTCACCATTCGTCACTGCTGTTGGTTTGGTGCGTGCAGTACCACATGAATGTTCGGATAGCTTGCAGAATATTAATGATGGTGACGACTACGACAACGACAACTAGCAGCAGCGGAGAGAATATCTAACATATGAGATGTCCTCTAGAATCGCCCTCAAGTGTGCAATCACGCACGCGATTTCTCCTACACCCAGCGAATGCTCCTCGAGCGTATTATTACTCGATTGACTTCTCCTCCACCATCTTGATTACTGTTTGTTCCTACTCTCACTACAGGCTCGATCACTGAAATCCAGTTTTTCACCAACGCCCCCCCTGGTGGCGGAAGTTGCTTTTCGGATGGAGTTACATCGGGCATTGCTCTGGAAACCATCTTCTCCCTCTCGTGCACAGGTAACCACGCATGCTTCCCTCCATGTATGTGTGTAGGCGTCGTTGATGCAACTCCTGCTGCTGCACGGTTTTCTTCTACTAGAGGGGGCGGGTGAGAGAGAGAGAGGGGTTTTATTGCTGCAAGAGGACAGGAGAGTCCCGTACATTTTATCATCAACGATGTCATTTGCTCGCCTTGCTTGTCCCTTTAGATACTACTCACGCTATGGTGTGACTTGGTGGTGGTGATGATGAAGAAAATGATAGCAGCGACCTATTGTTAGTTCATCACTGCTGCTACTACTGCTGTTGGTGCTGATACTATTACCGTTGTTTCTGTTTCTTCGTTCTTCTCCCCCTCATCCTCTAGGATGGATCGACGTCAATCTGCCGTTAAGATACTCGTTTTATGTTGAGCAAGGAGCCGGTAAAGGCACGCGTAGCACCGACGGAAAGGCGGCAGTCGTGCCAATTTGCGAACTTTCAAACTCTCCCACTTGTGAGACACAGCTGCCGAGCAACCGTGACGGCTCCCCGGTACTGATTGAGGCTAGGATAGTGGATATTCTTGGGGCGAGGAGTTCTTTTGACTTCTCTGTGAGCGTCGCGCCGCGGGCCCTCGACCTAAACGCAACCTTCATGACTCTGGAGAGACTGCCACGAAGCAGTCCGGGAGCTTACTCTGTCTACTTTGTCGGACTAGCGTCGTGGCTACGCATAGGAGACGCTGCCGTGAATGATACGCTCCGGGTCCTGAACGTCGCGCGGCTTCAACGATCACTTTGGAACTACACGCAAAATGCGATGCCAGACACCGAGGATTTCGCGGTACTACAGCCCCTTGGCCTTCTAGAGGCGGCTACCTCTTTCCTCTTCACGGAAGAGCTTTCTTTGGAAACCAGAGGCATCGGGCTCCAAGTCGCCCTCAACTCCACCACCAGCCGGTTAAATACGTTCGCAGCGGAGATCGCTAGGGCGTACCTTCGATCCATCGGCAACATCGCAGAATCGGCGAACAGCGACACGAGCGCGACCTTCGAGCAGTCGGTACGGGAGGCTGCTTTTATCGAGGAGCTCATCTCGAAGTTCGGCTCTAGAATTCTCGATGGAAGCGTGATTGGAGAGCCCCCGCTGCGGTTCAACACCCCCGTCATAAACGTGGCATTCCAGCGGCTGCTGCCTAAGCAGGTTCCCGGCGCGACGATTCGAGCCTCTAACGGCGCCTCTGTTGGGATCTCGAGGAGCGCAAACATCTCCGCAGTCAGCGGGCCAGTGGATGTAATCTTAGGCTATGTTGATGCATCGACGCTCTACCCCGTCCCTGTTGGCAACTGGACAGGGTCCACAATCGTGCAGCTGATTCAAGGGGGTGGGACCCTCAATATCAACGGGCTCAGCGTGCCCTCAAATGTCTCTCTGCCCATACTGCAGCCGTTAGGCATGTTCACAGCTCCCTCGTGCAATTTCTGGGTGGAGGAGCAACGCCTCTGGAGCGTTGAGGGCCTGCAGTCCAGGGTTCCGGGAGACGACTTTGAAAACAGCCTCTTCGTCACCTGCGAGACGTCGCACTTCACGACGTTCACGGTTGAGCTGGTGGCCGTGTCGCCGCCCGGCGACGTGGAGGACGTGGACAGCGAGGCGAGCGCAGCCTCAACGTTCCTGCTGATTATCTCCCGGCCCACGATGCTCTTCTGCTTCGTAATGCTGGTCGCCTACGTGGTGTTCTCGCTCCTCGCTCACTGGCACGATGAACGGCGGATGGGCCGCATGTACAGCAAGTGGGTGCCGCGGTTCTGGAGGAAGTCGAACAACGTGCTCCTCTCGCTGAGGGAGGGGGAGCGGGGGTCGGAGCTCTGCATGGAGATGACGGGCTGGGGCCTGAGGCGCTCCCACAGCTGGATCTCGGTCTGCTCGCGCCACCACGGCGACTACCTCAATTCCTTCAAGCGAATCACGATCTTGTTCGTCCTCATCTTCGCCGCTGCTACCATTTGCTGTGCGCTGCTGGTGATGAGCACCGTGGAGGATGCGGCTAGCGTGGCGGTGCTGACGGCAGCCCTCTGCCTCCCGATTCCATATCTGTTCTCCCTGATGTTCGTTCGAGTGGTTCCGGAGCAGTATGCGATCAGCCTCGAGGACGGTGGTGGTATCAGCTGCTGCATTCAGATCATCCTGCTTGTCACGACGATGGCGCCGGGCCACGTGCTTCAACCATCTGAGGAGGAGGAGGAGGAGGAGGAGGAGGAGGAGGATAGGGAAGAAGACGACGATATTGGAAACTATTACAACAGTGACGACAACCTCTCTTCCAAGTATCCTCACAAGCAAGAACAGCAGCAGCAGTACGAAAACGAGAAGAGGGAGTCAAGCTGGAACACAGGTGGTGACCCTGGCCATGATGGCGCAGCAACGGGACGAGGAGAAGTAGGAGGGGGAGGGGGCGAATCTGCAGGACAACCGCAGGACGATACAAAGCATCTATCGCTAGGCCCTCCACTCTCCCAACAGGATGACATTGGGAGACGACGGGGCAGCATTGATAGCAACAAGGATCGTCTAGCCCCCCCTGCCGTTCGAAACAAACGTGAAGAGGCACCTGCAAGGCACAGGGAGAGCCTGGACTCCCGAGCAAGTGGTGCCCCTAGCAGTAGAAGAGACAGCCTTGTGGCGCGAAGAGGCAGCGTGGAGACCCGGAGACTCAGCGTAGAAACCAAGGGGGGTGGGGGGAGGAGCCGGACGAGGAGAGGCAGTCTTTTCGGATCTTATAGTAGTCGCTTTCCACAGCAGCAGGCGCATCGAGAAGACAACAACAATCCCTCGCAACAGCGGCGACAGCAGCCAGAGGAGAACAGCGCTACTACTACCCTCGACAACATGTTCGGTCCTAACCGTTTTGCTGCCGACCGGGACGAGGAGCGGGGCGGGACGAAGAGTGGCAGCCGCTCGCACGCGCAGGGGAGAGGGCGCAGGGTCTCCATCAAGTCCGTCAACTGCGTGCGGAAGCTGGAGGAGGACGAGAAGAGCTACAACGAGAACGACCATGACCACCTGCGCTCGGTGCTGGACCTCGAGAACGCGACCGGGATCGAGACCCTGAACACGGACAAGAAGTCCTTCCAGGTCAGGTTCAACGACGACAAGATGACAGAGATCGAGTCTCGGGTGGAGAAGATCCGGAGGAAGCAAAAGAAGGAAAGGAGGAGGAGGAGGAAGAAGAGGAAGAGGGGGCGGAAGGACGACGCCAGCAGCCACACGATGGATCTGGATCCGTTATATAAAATCGACTTGTTGCGCGCGGAACTCGAAGGCAGGCCGTATGACGGAAAGGGAGGCGGCGATGAGGAGGACAGCATCGAGCCGTCGCGACGACGGTGCACGATTCGCGACACGGTAGCAGTCGTAGTGTGCTGGGCGGTGTGCGTAGCCTTGTGGGTTCTCTTAGTTGCTCTAGCTTCAACGGAGGAGGGCAGGAACGATGTCATCGGCGACGTGGGATCCTTTGGGAGCTTTCGCTGGGTCGGCATTGTGGTCTTGGCACTGGTGTTTGACATCATGATTCGCGCAGCCATGCTCACCCTCGCCACGGCGCTGGTGTACGCACCGTGCGGAGGGAAAAGGCCGCATATCTTTGGGTGGGCCGATGAGGAGAGCGAGGAGAGGACGGGGGTGCGCGAGATCAAGAGGGAGGTTGGATTCCGGCCGGGAACGATAGGCATCGAGTACCTAGACAAGATAGTGACGAGAGTGATGCCCAGGTCGCAAGCCGACGGCAAGGTGCGCGAGGGATGGAGGATCGTCTCCATCGACGGGAACAGCATCAACACGGACGATGACATCAACCGCCTCATCCAATTCTCTCACCGCGTGGCCCCGATCATCAGGATCGAGTTCCGGCTGGATCCGACGTTTGAGGAGGTGGAGCAGCAGCGAGGGGTCGGGGCTGAGATCGATTCACCCGACTCCCGACTCAGGCGGGACTTGGAAGAGTTTGGCATCTCCCGGGGGGGGGGGCAACTCGGCGGCATCAAAGGAAGGAGCAAATATGGGTCGTCACGTAGCCGGGGAAGCGGCAGGATCTCCAAGATCTTCAGTGAGTCGGAGACAACGGCAACAACAGCATCTGACGCACCTGATAAGAACAACTATGGTAATCTTGACAAACCCGGTAGTCACAGCTGCCCTGGAGATCTTGTCTTCGCTGACAACGACCTCCCTCCGAAGGGGCGGATGATGCCGATCTCGCCGTCCCTTAGGCATAGTGGGACAGGTTTCCCTCCCCCTGCTCTCCAAGACCTTAAGATATCAGCGATGACCTTCCCTGACGCAACCATCGCTGTGTCTCCCCCAGGCAACGAGCAGCAAACCAAGCTGCCGCCCCCCCTGGTAGCTGCTAGAGGTCACAGCGGAAGAGACGATGGGGAGAGAGCAGCGGAGGTTGTCTCACCACCGACTCGCATGGACACCCAATTCACCCTTCATCCACGGGTAGAACCACACGACGTGGGACACCAGCGAAAGCAGCAGCAGCAGCAGCAGCGCCCTGACTCGATGATGAGGCTTGTTGCGCCCATGCAGCACGTGAGGGCAAGTTTTGCCCCACACGGGTCACCTCAATCTCCGTCGCGTGGCGGTTCGCACATGGCCCAGCCTGCTATTAGCAAAACGAGTGCCGCAGTTGTGCCTACCAAGGGGGGAGAACAGAAGCAGCAGCAGGAGGAGGAGGAGCAGCAGCAGCAGCAACAACAACGTGGAAATAGCTGGGCAACTAGCGGGGAAGAGAGTGGTGATGACCAGTTTCGAGGAGGCGAGGACATCAAGCATAGGAGGAAGACTAACAGCGACGATAACCCCAAGTTTCATATATCGGCAATGTCACTTTCAGCACTACACAGAGTAGGAAAGGGGGGTGAAGGTGATCCAAAGGAAGCCTTGTCTAGTGGCTCGAAATCAAGGGTTTCCGTTGCCAGCAGCCGAGTCTCTGGTAAAACACATCGGACAATTTCTGTGTCGAAGATGAAGCTCAGCACCAAGAGAATATGAAGTTTTTATTCTCGATGAACTGTGTTGCGTCCCAAACCGTTGTGGGAGAGTACCAGAGATGTGATGCACATCTATCTGCGCGCTACTCTCTATCCTTGTAGTTTTGTTTTAAACATGCTAGCATGGTTTTAAATTAGCTAGGCCAACAATGACCAGCACTAATAGATGTTATTAGGTGCACAGGTGCTATGCGATGCCTGCATTCGTTGGCGTGTTCAGTAGTGATAACAAATACATTTATGACTGCTTTTAAATACGTCGTATATCTTGCATCTGTCAAGAACACACATTGTGTTAGCGCTGTAGCCGCTGCATTTCACAGCTACATGAGGATAACCATTGAACAAATTTAATTTGATTGATTACATCCGTCTCACATTGTGTTGCAAATTGAGCATTGCCAGTGCAAGAAACGGCGAACTCTTGCACGGAACTATCAACATGTGTCATGAGAGATGCAATTTAATTTGTAGTCATCTATTCGGCCATGCATGTGGCTGCATAGCTAGCTTCTATTGGCATCTCCAGATCTTTCAATGGCGGCAACTACTGTGCACACATTGTACATCGTACCATCCTTTGCAGCACACGTTGGCTAGTAAGATCAACATGAAGCTAGCCATCTAGTTGTTTGTGTATTGTTAGTGCTAGAGTGTATTGTAGTGGTACAATTGTACAGCGACAGGTGCATCAGATGCATGTATGCGTATTCGGGGTGAGCAAAGGTGGCATCTATTGGTCCGTGTGCATGATCGGCATGCAGGCTCAATGGAGTAAGTATGAGCTCAAGGATAACGTCAACTGAGTCTTTCATTACAATAAATTCAATCATTGTGTTATAAGCTACGCAACAGCTGACCACGTCGGGTCACCAAACATAGGATAGTTCGGACATGCCACGCATGAAATCAGCTCTTCAAATAGCTTAAGATAGTTAAAGGCAAATACAGTCATTCGATGAGAGTGATACACCAATACATTCATCTAGCGCACGACAGGAAAATGGTGACGCCGGCCCGATTCGCACTTGCTCTGTCTGCATCAATTCAGACCACCAACCTTCAATAGTCGTTTGGGGAGGCAATTTGTGAGCCGTGCTCTTGCGAACTGCGGCCGCCTTCCCCCACAGCTCTTCGAAAGATGCAGACATTTTTTTGGAAATGGTAATATTGAGGCTGGAGGAAGCTTTTGCGGTTGGGTCGAGCACTCGCTCATTTGCGCCGTATGCTGGCGAAATGTGGTGGCTGGTTGGGTAGACACCCAGCGCCCAGACCAAAGGCCAGTTATATCTGTCAGCAAGCTTCTGTAGGTTGAGCCCGTCCTGCGTTCCGAACAAATACGGGAAGTAACCTATCAAAAACTTGACACTTTCTGGGAAGGGTGGATTGCCCACGATATTAGACTCATAGTAACGGATGACGTCTTTGCTGGTGACGTTCGGCAAGGATGAGTAGCTATATTTTGAGATCGCAGATCGTGTGAAAAGGGCTTCAGCTTCCTGCACCATGGTATAGTTACGTGCCTTCGCCCATATTTGGAGATTTTCTAGGAAAAGGTGGTCTGAGAACTCCAAGGTGCCGATGGGGTCATCTTTCCATGCATCACAGTCGATGGGTAGGTTTGGCCCATACGAGTTGTTACAACTTCCTTCATAGATGCCTGTGTCAATAGGGGCGATGAGAACATTGTCTTTCACCTTGCTAGTTCGGAAAACGGCCGAGACGTTGCCGAAGAAGACGTTGTTTCCCGTGTCAATCTGTCGCATGTTGTGCGCCACGTAGAGTAGCCTGTCAGATGCCTCTTCCCATGTGGGATGCTGCTCCTTCGCAAAGGCTTTGCACCCGTAAATCGAAACTTCTGCATCGACATAGACACGATTTGAAGTATTTTTTGCGTCTTTGGAGCCGGTGGTGCCGTTGAGTATGAGAAGCGCTTGCCACTCATTCAAGAACCAAGGATATTCCATTGCCAACTTGATGGTCAAGTCCTTGAAAAAGTTGCCAGTCCCGTCAACGCTAGGGAAGTTGTGAACAAGCTCGCTTCCCATAACGAGAGTGTGAAGGACTGCTAGCCTCTCTTCCCCGTTGAGGGGGACCATGAGAGGGCAGCATCTCTGGAAGACTTCATTCATCTCCTCTGAAGAGAGAAACTCCTTTACCTTTCCCTCTGCTGCAATGCTAAGATTTTGAGCAATAGCTCCTTTGACACGCAAGGTCGCACCTTGGTTCGCAGTCGTTCTTTCTGGCATCGGGAACGATGCGGTGACGACCGTTGCGGCGAGAATGAGGGCGACTCGATTTAGCCCCACCCCCATGCCCTTGGACAACATGTTCACAGTCGGCAATGTGGTTTCTGAATCGTCCGTCTAAAATGCAGGGGATTTATCCATGTTTTCTCCTGTGTCCGCACACCTCAGCGAGAAATGGGGCTAGTTTCTGGGCGCCATTTTTAGTATGATGTTGCCCAAATCGTGGCTGTTCGGCATTGAGCGACACGCGCGCTGCAGAAATACAACCCACTAGGACGTTGCATGAAAATGCCCTCCGCTTGTCCAAAAACGGTAAAAATCCGACGCTCCCGAATTAGATCTAGATCTGCTCTGTGTACCAGCAGATTGCAAGTGATGCTCGAAGATCTATTTCTGGCGATTTCACCGAAGGTAGATCTAGACTGCAATTAACTTGATTTCCTGGATTTCTGGCTTGTTTTCTGGCCCATTTCTGGTGATTTCACCGAAAAAGTAAATTGATGTCACTCGTCAATCAATCATCTGTCCTGTTGCTTTTCGCATGTGTAAGTAACTGGTGCCTGTGTAACTGGTGCTCGCATGTGTAACTGGTGCCTATCTCTTTGTGATGGCGACTCACACTCATCATTTGGATAGTAGGAGGCACATTGAAAGGGACCTCTTTAACCGTGCGTTATGGGGTAAAGCAATATATATATATATATATATATATATATATATATATATTAATGTATATATTGGTATGCAGATCTATATATATTTCTAAATTACATACGCTGATTTTAATTTGTTGCCATACTCTGAAATTGATCAGATTTCTCACAAGAGACACCTACCTTTCTGACCTAGTCAACAGCATTGTGTTCGGCATTATTTTGTCCATATTTTGTACAAGCCATGTCACAAAAGCATATGAGAAAAAACCGAAGAGAACAAACAAGCTTGGAGAAAAGGAAGTGCAGAGCTTAACTAGGGACATACTGGTGTTTGACTTCGCTACTTTGATCTGTGGTGTTACTATTCACACTTTACACTTGACGGTGGACGTAAATCAAGACACTGCAAAATGCTGGTAGAATCATTCGAAATTCGTCTAAAATTCTCTTCGGCAGCATAAAAACTTTGTTATCCTGCTTGTTACAATCTACTTCCAACAGTATGCATACTTGCATCTTAGGTTGGTGGCGAATGTGGGAAAGATCGGTTATTTACCTCTGAAATGGCTGTTATATAGAGCCCTTTATTCAAAGGTTTGAAAATCGGGAAAGTGAGAGAAAGTAGGGTAATTTATGATTTTTGGGTCGAATCGTCAGGTTCTGAGGTTTGAGTTTACGCAGGCTGATCTCTACAAATTGTGACAACCGTGAATAACGAGAAATTGCTTGTTAAAAAATCAGTCGCAAATGTTCGACATCATGAAAGAATATTCCGTTCGCAGTAAATGGATCTGGAGGGTATCTCTACTCTTCTCTTTTTCCCTCAATGATATTTTTATTTTAGCCCCCATTTCTGATTTTGTCTCAATCTCCTATGCGCCGATTTTAATCTATGACCTTAAGCTATATCTATCACAGATCATACATTCTTATGGGTTGTTGTATGCTCCTCTCACGATTCTACTCGGGCTTCCAGTTAAAGTTGAGCTGATTGATTTCCACGGTACTTCGCATGCATGCATGTTAAATGCATATTTCTCGCTAGAGATTCTTTCCCTCAAAGATTGGTTTCTCAGTAGTCATTTGTTGTACTATTACAGGTAGCGTGATATGTGTAAGCAAGATCGGATACACTTGGCAACTATCTGTCGTCTTTGCTCTGATGTACGATAGTGGGATCAACTTCGCATGCGCTTACCTTCTCGTCACGCCGTTACTACATATTGCGGGGAAGGCAAAGTAAGTTGCAAAACACGGTTGGAGTTGTAGGGAGTTGCTATTATAATCAAGTTTGTTATTCAGAGAACAGGCTGTAAGAAATGTGTGCTGGACTATATTTGCAATGATTTCAAGTGCACTCTTTTATACCTCATATTTGGTGATAAGCGCGGAACATGGGATAGTCATACAAAAATTCCTCAACTCTATGGGTGTATATATATATATATATATATATATATATATATATATATGTAAAGAAAAATATATATTTAATATACGTATAATATTTGTAAGTATAAAGATGCAAACACACACACACACACACACACACACACACGCGCGCGCGCGCGCACATGTATATATATATATATATATATATATATATATATAAATATTTAATTTATATATGTGTTATGAATATGTATTCCAAAAATTATAGTTAAATTTTGGAAAACTCTGCTTGTGATTAGATATTCAGGAATTCTAAAAAGATATATTTGATTAGAATCTGTAATCTTAGCGACCGCCCCATTCAACTGTTTGGTGGCCATCTAAAATTCAGCTTATGTTAGAATCATGAGTTTTAATTTTTTACCCTTCGTTTGAATGGGAGGTGCGACCGGTTAATTAAAACACACACACACACACACACACACATATATATATATATATATATATATATATATATATAATGTAAAGTATATATAATATATATACATATATATTTACACATATGATATAAATCTATATATAAATATAAATATAATTGGAGTAGGTACTATTACACTTACTGTTTGTGTACTTGCATGTACGTGCATCTATTTAGGCCTCTGGGACATGCTTGCAAACACAATTGCTTTAAACTTATGTTGGCCGGTACAAAAATTGGTCGATAACTTTCTTCATTCTGCTTTGTTTTAACAGAAAGAGTCTATCACATTTCTGTATTATTGACAAGGACATACACAAATTACATTCCTTGTTGCATGTTTACTTAGATATCCTATTACATCAAAATATTTGCACGACTTGGGAAGTCTTTCATTCAAGTATGCGGCAGCGTAGAAACTAACGGTACTTCTGGGAAAAACACAGAGGATTACGGCACAAACAGGGACGACAAGGATTCCATCAGCAATGGATCCAATTTTTCTACAGAAAAAAAATCATCTACCCCCGGGACCAACAAGTTGTTGTTTTCGAACTCGCCTCGAGAAATGCGAACGATCGTTGGGAAAGATGTGCCTTCCATGGTTTCTAGCTCTCAGCAAGCGGACCGACAACTGGCAAATCCTGTGAGCTCAAGATGTTCGTCTTCGGTTGCTCGTCAACCCTACACGTTGAGCCGTGTGAAAGAGAACTCATTTTGACAATCAACTCTGCTGATGGCTACAATGTGTGCTTTGCATCTTCCATGCATGTTGGCCACGTGCAATGCATCGTGCAACGCTTTGATGACCTCTCTAGCTCTGACCAACGCAGGAGTAGCAGCAGAAAACAACAACAACGGCAACAACCACAAGAATCGTCAATGTTCGTCAAAGCCTGAGACAGCATCTCTCTTCGAAACTGCGAGCCCAGGTGCAGAGCCAAAAATCACACCATGCCACAGCACGATCTGTGGCGCTGCGATGCATGGCGCCACAATGCAGTCTTCTGCCCGAACACGACAAGTCCCGCATGGCCAGGGGCGGCCCAACAAGGCAGCACACATGGTGACGGCAAGGAACTCTCATCAGTTCCACCCTGCTGCACGCACGCACCTCTAGGCCTGCACTCGTGCGCAGCACCTCAGACCCACCACCGCGGCACGCTGGCCAATCAGCGGCACCCACTCCGAAGCGCGCGTGGGACGTCTAGACGTGTTCGCACGCAGCTGGGATTTTCCTGTGCGTGTGGTGAGCGTGTGTGCACGCGCTTGCGCATTCAAAACACTGCTGCAGCGCTGCACATTTACACATTGCTTGCAACTCTCATGCAACTTCTCACACTTTTCGTGAAAATGTGGCGTTTTTGGCCTTCGAAAGTGACACATCATTGGTCGTTTCTCGGTCAAAATTGGATGTTGACGCTCGGCCAAGCTGTAAGTGTGTTCTGTGATCGAATTCATCAATGTGATTCGGTGCGCGTGTACGCGCACGCCTCGCCTTTTGCGCTGCAGCCAAGTGTTGCCGGGTTTGACCGCGAGTTGTGACATCGTGGAAGTGTCACGTGCTAGCGTGTGGCATTCTAGCATTGCATGTCTGTCATTTGCATTGACACATTTCACGTTAATCACAGACATGCGTGATGTGATGTACTGTGTCCATCATGTTGACATTCATGTCCCTTCTCAAGACTCATTCAACATCCTTTGATCATTTGATTTCTCACTGCTCGTTGATTTAGAAGAGCATCAGCCCAACAGCTGCATTGCTGCACAACGCTTCAGTCTAAATTGTAGATGGTGGCATAATTCACTCGTAACATAGACCTTCATTTCCATGTTGAAAACCATTCCTTTCGATCCGCTTTGAAAACTTCCGTTCATCGCATTGATTCACTCGATGCAAAACGACTTCGAAAATCACAGTAGGCAATCCCACTGTGCGTAGTCCTCTGAATTTTAATTATCTTCATCGTTCCTACTTTTTAATAGAAGTCGACTCATGTCCTCAGTTGTTTTCTTTCTTCGTAATTTGGGCAGCGCAACTGGCATGACAATCGGCGGCAGTGCCGATGCTTGTTCTTCATCAGGATTCTCCAACTCTGGTTTCGTCCTACTTCGCTCGAATCTTTTCACATTCTTTCCTGCGCCATTTTCCTTCCTCCCTGTCATGGTCGCTGTGGTAATCTTCGTGGCCATGTGGTGTGGGGCAAGCCCTCTCCTGTCTAGCTGTGCTATCTGCCTCCGAGAGGACTCCGCGTTCCTGCTCCGTTCCTACGCACGACTAGTGTTGCGACATTCTGATTTGATTGTCGCAGGCACAATTTCTCCTTCTCAAGAAGATGCGAATTCTTCCTGATGGATTTCCCGAAGGCTTCCTCCACATTTCCGGGGGAAGTGCTCAGGAAAACTCGCGGAAGAGGATGTTCATCCCAATTTTGTTCGGAAAACCGGAGGAAAACTTAGAAACACAGGGGGTTCTCAAAGTCACCCTCGCCGACAACGTAACGGCATTTAATTTCCGAATGCGAGCAGGAATTATGCTTGTCTTATTGCAAAAACGGGGTTTGACCTTCCCCCCCAGGGCGGCGATGCTATCCGCTTGACATTCGATGCTCTACAACGTCTTAACTCGAGTCTGCTGGCTTGTAGCATTCGCGCTCACATTTTATGGTAGTCTCGACTCTCTTGGGAGGGGGTCAGGATCCTGGAAACGTGGTGCAGGCCCGTCCAGCTTTTCGGGTCAGAGAAGGACCGACTTGCGATACCGCCTTGCCCATGTAGATAAGAATGGACGGAGAATCAAGAATCTGGGGAGATTCTTTTCTAACTTACGTACTTACCGCCGACATTCTGAACGGCAGCTCTTAGGGGCTTCATCCAAGAGCGATGAAGCAACTTTCGAAGATCTCCGAAAATGGATGCAGGAGCAAGGTTGCTACATGTCCCATGGTCTCTACACTCAAGCGGATGCAAATGGGCTTCGCGGACTTTATACCCATGAAAACTTGAAGGGGAATGATTGCATCCTGAAAGCTCCCGCAAACCTAACACTCAGCCCAAGCGGCTTAAGGAAAGAGCAGGAAATCGTGCAGCTGGTTCTAGAAGAAAACTCGAACAGTTCAACACGGCAAGTTGCTGATCTTCATCTCATGCTCATAAAACTCGCCGCAGAAAAGCGCAAGAAAAAGGGTTCGAAATGGTATAGCTATTTACAAACTCTGCCCTCATTGTGGGATTTTCGAGATCATCCGCTGATGAAAACGCAAAGTCCGGCGATGCAATTACTGGCCGGTACAAACTTTGCGAAGAAATTGGATCAGTGTCTCACAGATGTTGTCCTCACCCGCGATCGATATAACGAAAAAATTCGCCTCCGGCTTCAAGATCTCCTTTGGGCTTATTTGGTGCTTACGACGCGTTCGTTTTCGAAATCGGGGAGCGACTTTTCCATCGATCCTGAGCCCCTGCTAGTTCCCCTAGCTGATTTTGTTAACCACGATACAGGACATGCTAACGCTGAATGGAGATTTGATACAACTGAACAAACCTTTAGAGTTGTGGTGAAACCAGAGAAAGAAATTCCCTGTGGAGGGCAGATTCTATTTAACTATGGGCAGCCCCCCAAATCGGACTTGCTTATGCTTCTTGGATACGGGTTTGTTCCATGTGGAGGCGGAAAGGGAGAGGTTCGTGGTGATACGGAAGGAGGAGATGTAGCATTCGACACGGGTTTTGTATCCATTGGACCAGAGATAATCGAAATATCTGCGAACTACTCGGATCCGAACACCCAACGTATGTTTGCCCTGCAACGAGCGCAGGTTCTCGCGGAATCTGTCAAAGTACCTTCGTCCATGGGAGGGCGGACAGTGACAATGAGGTTTGGCCAAACAGAGCCGTTGAGCGTTGAAAATGAGCTGAGAACTCTAGAATCCATGCTGGTAGTCGCAGAACAACAACTGCGTGCGATTTCTGAGGCGGAAAAAGTCACAACTCAAGCTTGCCAGGATGATTATTTTTTCCTGAAAATAAGGTATCTATTATTACGTAGCTCAGAAGCGATGCGATTCTTATTATTTCGAATTGTATGTGAATTTCTCTCAGAGAAGGAGAGGTCTGTGTGTTCAGATGGATTGAAGAAGTAGGTAAAAGATATGTTCCACTTTTGAAACTTCTGGACGAGTATAACTCATTGGAGGAGCGATTACGGAAAAATGATGAGGATTGTCTTAGCAGTGATGACGAAGCCACCCCTATGGACGTGAAGTCTTCCTATTCGGTTCTTCAAAATGAAATGAATCATCTGAAACGCGATCTTAAAGCAAAAATTGCAGTTTTAAGATCGCAAGCGTCTGCTGAAAATGATGCATATTTGGAAGGCGTGATCTTACCATTGATTGCAAATGCCTCCATTGTCTCTTAGCCTGCCAATTGTCGTAGATGATAAAGGTATTTAGACACATTTAAACCCTTTTGAATCCCATGAAATGCGCTGTACGTTAACATGGCTGGTTGTCACCTCCAGTCATTTCATGACAACGTTCATCTGTGCATGCTGTCGCACCAAAATTGTAGCCATCGTGGCGATAGTTTGGCTGCTGTGACAGATTCGTTGTAGTTGTTGTCATCTAGCCATGACATGCATGCTTTGCATCACAAGTTCGCGTGGCACCATGGCTGCAAGATAGCTTGACCAAGCCAAGCACGTCCACACATGTGGTTAGGATGCAATCTGCACGCTAGTACTAGGAGATCTATAGATCGAGCAGCTGGTAGCGCAACATGCGTCGTGGTGCGCGTCGCAGGCGCTCATAGGTGCAGTGTGCGCTCAATTCCTAGCCATTTGATTCATGTTTCGGCAGTCTCGATCATTGGATATTGTTCATTTGCATTGTGATCCAACATTTACATGTGTGAATCTGACTCGTCTGTCACATCGTGGACTCATTATTCGGATAGTAGCCAATGCACAACTACTTTCATGTGGAATTTCAGCACTTACAGCAACTAGAATCCAATCAATGCGTCATCAACGAAGGCGTGATCCTGATCGTTGAAGATGCTTGGGCTGTGAGTGTCAAATCCTAAATCGAGATCGAGAAATTCGAATGCGTCGGCGTCGGCTTCATTTACTTTCGATTGCGTTGTGACATCTTCATCGGGCATGACTGAAGGCGCATGTGATGGAGCGGTATCGAAGCTATCCTCCACTAAGTCAGGAAGGCCTACACATTTATATCTTTTGGCGATAGGTTCGTCGAGTATTTTTTTCCTTTTGGTGCCGGAGTTAGTGTCTGTAGACACTTGGTTTGGAATTTTTGTTTTTCCTTCGTCAGATGGAGTTAAAGCAGATTTTAGAAGCAGAGAAGGTTTGATAGTCGATAGAAGTGGTGTTGAAGGTTCCGAATCAGATGTCAGATAGGATTGTTCTGATTTTACAAAGGAAAGAGGCTCTGATTCCTTAAAGGGTGGTAGATTTACCTTCACAGAAGGCTTGGCAGGTGGTTCTGAAGCGAATGGTGAAAAGGACACTGAGGGCTCTGAACTAGACGTTAGGTAGACTGGCGGTTCCGAGGACAGAGGTTCTGATTTCATTGAGGGAAGAGACTCTCTCTTCACAGATTGCTTCGACTTTTTTTTTTTCATTTTTCCAGCCAGGGCTTTGAGGTACTCTTTGTTTTCGCTCTCATATCTTCGCCGGTCATTGACAGAAAGCATCTGATAGTAGGCACGACGTTCTCGTGTGAGGTGTTTCCAAAGTTGCCCAATGGTACGGGCATACTCCTCGTTGTGGACCAAACATCCCTGAGCATATTCCTTTTGATCAAGCTGGAAAAAGTTGTACGCAGTCTTTGGTCTTTTAGGTTTCTTCAGCTTTCTTAGCTTTCTCATCTTGCGTCTTCTGTGGGGAATGATCCTTGCAGCTTCTGATTTAATTTTCTCCCCTCCGTTGAGGTCAAGTAAGACTGATGCGGGCGTGGCATGCACGACTTGCGCCCGGACGACTCCAATGCACATTATGAAAGCTGGTTGAGGTTCCGCGGGTATTGCGTATGGCTTCTGGGTTGGTCAGTGACCTGTACAGTACTCCAACTTTTCTCGTGGATAAGAGAATGTAACTTTTCTCTTCAACAAGATGATTAAAAATAGATTCTGGACACACACAGCGGCAAAAGATCTGCTAGGAAATGGGCGGGATGCACGATCGCAGACTGGATCTTCACTACAGATCTACGATCACTTCGTGCTTGAAAGAAACCTGCGGGTACCGACACAGTATCCATCAAAAAGTACCCCCTGAGAGTTGAGCTTCCGATGAGTGAATTTTTAGGGATTTTCTGCGAGTTGACTCGTTTGATGTGGGTACCTTCAGTTGTGGGATGTCAAGTTTTAGGCTTTTCTCGCCTTTTTCCTTCACAAGATTACTTCCCTCCACGAGCGCAACAAACACCATTGGGGAAATAGCCTGGTTTCCAATTTATTTCCCCTTTCCGTTAGGTGTGTATCGTCGCCCATTTCAACTCTCATCTACAAGGTTGGAGTACTGCACAGGACACTACGCAATACCCGCGGAACTACTATGAAAGGAGAACAGCTTTTCACCATGACAACAATGTGCATTGGAGTAGATCTATATTGGAGTCGATTTCTCGATTTCTCATCGAGAAACAACGGGCAGTACCTGGCACTGCCGATTCGCATTCCAGCTCGCAACGCAAAAAACAAAAACTCGTGTTTTTTGCGCCCAACCATGTCGCGTGTGGTCCGTCCCGTCTTTTGGGAAGAAATAGAAGAAGCCGTCCATTCGTTTCCATCGGAATGCCGCGATGAGTTTGTCGTTTGCTTGAATCGAGTCCTCTTTGTGGCAACCTTATTTGGGGGGGACCACAACCAAGAGCAGAGATTGCAGAAGTTCACACACGCGACAACGATTTGTGTCCTCAAAATGCATATTTTGCCCTGGATTTGGGATATTTCTCCATGTTATGAGAAGGTACAGATACACACTGCGACATCCAGAACGGCATTAAGGTAGGAAGCTGCAGCGAGGGGGGGGAAGAGAGGAGTTTTTTTCCGAAGGATTATAGAAAGGGTTAAGGAGTTTGGAAATATTCGTTTACGTCTTAGCATTGTGAAGAATACCGCACAGAAGAGTGGTATGGCATCTAATCATCTAAGTTCGTTCCATCCGACGCGTGTTCGCGAAGGAACTTTATGTGTTGCGCAGGCCAGTGATAGTGTAACTCACCCCGTCTATTTTAGACGTTGTAAATTCAATTTGCATGGTGAAGCCACAGTTACTTTCTAGTCCTCTGATAATGATTTTTGCTTCCTTCAGGTGTAACATAACCTCTGGAACAATGAAGAATCCTGCTACTGTAGCTCTTTTTAGTGTACTCGCTACTGCGGCACTGCTACTTGTGGTTTCCACAAGATCCCGATCAAATTTGGAACAGCCTCTCAAGCCTGTTTCTTCAAGGGCTGCGGTGATGTCACACAACGCAGTGAGATCTATGCGGTCCTCCCCAGCTTTCTTGCAAGCAGCTAGATCTGCAACGACTACCCAGTCCAGAAGTACATAGAGAACCCCCCCTCTTAATAGCCCTTATGAAAATTTAGGAATTGCGCATTGTATTCAGGAAATTTTGTTTTGAAATACCACGCACCTGCCCTCACGAGTGTTTTCGACACGAACAAATTGATGTTGTGTGTTGTGTGTTGTGTGTTGCGTGTAGCGAATGTGTGGGCCACCCCTGTTTAAGTGTGATAATCAATATAAGCATTCTACATCAATATTTATGTAAACCCAACGGAAACCGAATGTAACTTAACAGGCACTCGCTGTTTTGCTGGTGGCGAGATTTCTGAGGTTGATAAGGTACCGATCACTGCCCAGTGAAATAGGGGCGCCATTCTTCCTTCACTGAAGGAGGAAGGGCTCTGTAGCTGAAATTCGACTCGTGACAATATGATGAAATGGCAACAATACACCTCAGGACTCTTACCATGCAGCCATCAAAAACGCGGGGGATAAGTTGGTGCTGGTGGACTTCTACACTGACTGGTAGAATTGTCACCGTTACTACGTAAAGTCGGATGATTTGCAGCGGGATATCCTGCCGTATGGCGGTCAGTTTATACTCATATTTTGAAATTTTTAACACTTCCTCCTCCAGGTGTGGACCATGTAAAATGATCTACCCTTTCCTCCAGGTGACCTCGAAATAGTTCTTGTTTTCTATATTTTAATAAAAGAATGGGTGTGTGTGTGTGTGTGTGTGTGTGTGTGCGTGTGTGTATGTCTCTACAGCATGTCTCTACGCATGTATTTCAAGTTGCAAATGGAATTTTATTTACTCTCAGGAGCTAGCCCGTGACAATGCCGATTCCCTGGAAATCATAAAGATGAACTGTGCAGGGGACAACCGCGAGCTTGTCAATGAGCTCGGAGTTAGAGTGAGTTCCCCATTCTGATCTCCTACAATACAAACGTGCCATTAACACCTTATTTTTAACACCTGATTTCTTGCTCGTATTAGGTCCTCCCCACCTTCTTTTTCTACAAGAACGAAAAGAACATAGCCATCGTGAAGGTGATGCAGTGATAATTGTGGGGGATATATATTTCTGTTTGAGGAATCATGATATAAATGCCGTCTCTAAAAATTCAGGGCGCTAAGAAGGAAGATCTTCAAAACCTAGTCGCTGAGCACACAGCTGTCTCTTCATCGCCTTAGGATCATCGTCATAGTTGTAGCTCCATCGTGAATTCACGAATGTAGTGTCGCAGAGCTCAAAATTTGTGTATCATGCAGTTGTTCAACATGATGGTCAAGAGAAAACAAGTTGGAGAGAATACTTGCTACGGCCTCTGCGGTAGTGAGGTTAGGCTACTGCTCACGATCGTCAAACGTTGAAGAATAATTCCAGCGAAGGCCGTGCATAGGGCGAATCACCACAGAGTAAATGGCCGTTTTTCGCACACGCCTGTATATGTATGTAAATGTCGTTTTCAGAACATCGTTTTAGCTACGCTTAAACTTGCATATGCTCGATGCCTGGCCGATCCGCTGTGCTGATAGTTGTCTACATGTATACGTGCGCATACGACACCGGTGCATGGGCACGATCTCGACGATTGATGATGCTGCCTGCACTAGAACAAGATGTGAACGCGCCTGACCTCACAACAGACACAGGAATCCCTGTCTGTAATCGTATCCTTGTGCGATGCACACATCTAGATGTAGCTGTGTGTGCTCCAAATCGGAGGGCAGGGATGCAGCGAGTCAAACCCTACACACAGTTTCAATGTTGCACATTGCGTATAACAAAGCTAGAACACCGAACGTAACATGCAGACACGATTTGCCAGAATGAAACTAGCTAGTAGCTAGCAACATAGACATGCATGCAGCGACATGGAGACGGAATCTTAGCTATGCTCGGAACACGTCGCAGATTCCTTGGCCATGTTACTCTAATTATTACTACATGGGTAGGAGAAGCTGTGTTGCCGTGGAGCTATACCTTAACCTATTCTTGCGCCAGATACCAACATAATTGACACAGTCTATACAATATATGCACTATAATCTAAGTGCTATAGCCGCTGCATTGCATAGCTACATTAGGATGACTATTGATCAAATTTGAACTAATCATTATATCCGTCTCATAAACGTTACACCTAGAGTTGATACATAGCTGCACCCATTCAGCGCGAATGTAGCAGTATACGTCCAATTTAGATAATAGCTGAAATTTGTATTACTTTCTTAGCTCTCAAAAGGCGGTACAGTCACACATGCACAGGTGCGCTTTTTATGCGAACGTAAGCGGCGTAGGAACTGTCGCTCATAATCCCTTGTTGTAAGTAAGATGTTCCGAGCCGCAATCTCTTGCTGCCGCCTGAATCTCTGGTTCCAAGCTGAATTGGAGCAGAAACGACCAAATCAAAAAAATACCATTTTGTCAATGCCCCGAGTGAATATCGACTTGCATACCTGGAGATCGGGATGTGACCTCGATGTGGAAATAAAGCAAATGACGGAGGCACAGTCACCGCGCTGAAAGCAAGAATAATCAAAACTTTTCGAAGGCATGGCTGGTTCCGAAACACGCAGGAAGCAGCATTTTTAGCTGTTTTTCCGGGCAAAAAATCTTAGTTGTTTTCACAATCGTAGGGAATGCCATATGCAGACAATAACTCGATGGACAAATCTTGGAGCGGGGCGGCAGGTGATGCCTTCACACGACCCTGCCGCTCGAAAGTGTACTACCTCATAAACATCAATCCCAAATATCTAACAAGAAGAGGTCCTGGCGTCCCTACACTTCTAGCCAAACTATGGTACCTGCGTGGTGGTGGTGGTGGTGGTAGTAGTGGTAGCAGCAGCAGTGATTCGAAAATACTTTGGATGTAGTTTTGAGCAGTGTGAAGTCATTGTTCTAAAAGAAGCTACGTCCTCTACCAGGGTGCCGACTCTAGGTACTGGAACATGAAGGGGGTCAGCCCAAGGGATGGGAGGGGGAGGACCGCCCGGGAAATCGCGGTTTCTGATCGGATGTAGCACCAACATCAGCCCGTAACAGAACGAAAAGGAGAGAGAGAGAGGGGGGGGGGGGGGGAGGAGGAGGAGGAGAGAGGTGTGCAAAACGGAACAAATAAGAGATTTCGGGTTTAAGACCAAGTGGAACAGATATTGTTCTATATCAGATGAATGTTGCACTCATGTTGAAATGTATTTGCGAGGACCTGAGTAGTTTATCATCTTTTTCCCAGGGGTCTTC
>ADNK01001004.1:0-15408 GCA_000320545.1 Bigelowiella natans CCMP2755 | reverse complement strand
CAAAATTATGCACGCACAAGCTGTAGGAATTGGATCATCGTTAAGGTATTTTCTCAAAGTCTATTTTCTCTCGTAAACTCTCACCCGAAGACTCATCACTTTTCCGGGTCGTCGGTATGTATGACTGAATAGCGCCGGTGCTACGATAAATGCAGAGTCAATTCCAGGTTTCACATCCTCCTCACCCCTCCTCACCCCTCCTCACCCCTCCTCCCTCACCTACACACACACACACACACACACATACACACACACACACATGCACACACACACACACACACACACACACATATGGATAGTAAAGGATATTCACCTTGTCATCCCAGGGCTGCATCGTGCACTGGCTACACTGACTCAGCTGATATTGCCGGGGAGGGGAAAGGGTGGGAACAGGAGGAGTAGGGCTCTGAAGACACCTACTACCCAGAAAAACCACCATTACGTTGTTGCAGGGGTGCTCTCTCTCTCTCTCTCTCTCTCTCTCTCTCTCTCTGTATATATATATATATATATTTATATTTATATTTATATATCTATACAAACTTACACACACGCGGAACGCGCGCACATGCACACATGTACATATATGTTGTTGATGCATGTTATATATATATATATATATATATATATATAATATTGTATGTTTGCGCACCGATCTCCAGGTCTCAATCTCTGATTCTCCTCGGTTTGCATGGAGAGGTCTCATGATAGATGTCAGGTAGTAGATGTCTATACATATATATATATATATATATATATATATATATATAATATTAATTGATATATAAGATATCGGACGAGAGGTGGTGAGGATTAGGCGGTAGGTTCCTCCTTTTCCTCAACTAATATGGCAACGTAGAAATCCACGTGTCGCGATTTGCTGCTGATTGATGATGCTCATGATATAGTGACGATGTGCTTTCCTTGAACCCCTCACATTCAGCCGCCACTACCTCTCCATCGAAGCTCTTACGCGGATAATCGATGCCGCGGCTATCGTCAGGTAGGACTGCATTGGCCTGTTGTTGAAGGGGGATTGAGGAGGGGAGAATATTGACATTTTATTGATATATCGAGCCTTTTGCAGATACGCGGTTGGGGGAGGGGCGGTTGGAGGGGGTGACGGTATTTATACACTGTATGAAAAATCGAGTCAGTAATCCTGTTTTCCCAGGCTGAATACCCTACATCTCCACCTCTCTGATGATCAGGTTATGCGAGCGCAAAAGAGAAAAAACAAAATAAAGGGGGGGGGGAGGGGGGGGTAGGGTCAGGGTAAAACGGCAGAGAGGTCCATTTTGCGTGTTGTTGTCGATATGTGTACAGGTTTGCATGTGATGATGATGATGATGATGATGATGATGATGGTGGTGGTGGTGGTGGTGGTGGTGGTGGTACCGTCTCCCCACATATAGGGTTGGAGGTTTGAAAGCCATAGATATCCTTCCCTAAACGCCAAGAGCTCCTCCGACGGGTTCTTCTATTCCCAGCGCCATTTGCGCGCTCTGGTGCGTATTCGGAGCTTTTCCCTCCTTCTCCTCCTCCCCCTCCTTCTCCTCTTTGCTTTCCTTTCTCTCTGCTGCGTACATATTCACATACACAAAATAGAGGAGGAGGAGGAGGAGGAGGAGGAGGAGGAGGAGGCTCCTATGCTGTTGCTGCTGCTGGTTTTTCGCCAAACTTTTACTTTAAGAATTAGCATCCTCTCTTGCAGACATGTGTTGCGTGTATCATATGGCACGCACACATATAAAATACGTACATATGTAAATATATATCAATATATACAAGATGGTATGCCGGAAAAAGCTGCTCAGGTGTCTAAAGAACTCATTATTCGAATTGCCTTCTTGTTGTTTTCCTAGGTGCACTTCGCTGCTGAGCGTGGTGTTCGCATCGTTCCCGAGATCGACATTCCAGGTGTGTGTGTGTGTGTGTGTGTGTGTGTGTGTGTGTGCTGCTTTAGCTGCTAGCTGCTGCTCAGGATAAGAGAGAAATAAATAAATATATTAGTAATAATAGCAGGCCTGTGTGTGTTTGTGTGTGTGTGTGTGCGTGTGTATTTATTTATTCATATTGTGAAGTAAAATACTTATATTCACGTTTCAATGCAGGCCACTCGACGCCGATCATCAATGCTTTTCCGTCTCTGGCAGAAGCACGCAGCGACGGGAGCTATGGAGGAGGACCAGACGAATCGACAAGCATATCGTGAGATTGTGACTCATCGCACGTACAACGATACAGCCCTGCTCATTCTCTGAATCGTAATTATTAGGGTTCAGCGGCGGGTAGCTTTCACAGGGACGAACGGCGGCAATACACCGCAAAGGACGTTCGGTGTCTTCTCCCCGGTACACGAGTAGTAGAGCTATGTTTGTTTGGCTTTTGTTGCGTGTCCGTGTGTGTGTGTGTGTGTGTGTGTGTGTGTGTGCGTGTGTGTGTGCGTGGAGCAGGCAGCTTCGAATATGAAGATGTCTATTCTGCACGTACACCCCTTCAATCTTCTACCCCACTCCCCGGCTCCCTTTCTTACTCCGTGTACTTTGGATCGTGTTGCCCAGGGTCTCAATCTGGCCAGCAACGCTACTGTTCAGTTCCTGGACGATATCTTTCGAGAGCTCGCAGATGTATGACCTTGAAAATGATGATGATGATGATGATGATGATGATGAAGTATATCATTTTTGTGGAGTGGTTCGGTTGTTATAACAACTCTCTGCTGCTGCATCATCATCTGCTGTCTCAGGTGTTTCCCGATGAGTACATTCACGTTGGGGGCGATGAGGTCAAACGAGGAAATGTTTGGCCATTTGTACTAAATTATGCGGTGTACGCTCAGCAGGAAAAGGAATCTTTCTCTCATTCCCCCATCCCCTCTCTCTCTCTCTCTCTCTCTCTCTCTCTCTCTTTAAGTAGGTCTTCGGCAGCACGAGGCGAGGCGTCACCATTCGAAGCGGTAAGTGGGTCGATTTCGTGACCCCCGAGCCATTATGTTATGTACGGGGTCTCTGGCCCCTCCCTCCCCCACACTTTGAATGAGGATGAAACGAAGCAGTTTTGCTTCGCAAATACATACAGTAAGGAATAGAAAGATACATATACAGAGAGGGAGAGAAAGGGGAGGGGGGAGGGGCGAGAGAGAAGGTGGGGACGAAACCGTGCATGCGTGCGACTGCGGGAGAATCAATGCGTTACGAATCAAGCATTCTTCCTCGCCTGTGTATAATGCAGCGTTCTTCCGCGACCATCTCGGCCCATTCCTGAAGAGGGAGCTAGGGAGACGGATGGTATGCTGGGACGAGCTTCTCGAAGACAACGCCGTGGGCGAGGAGGGCAGCATTGTGCAGGTATGGAGGGGCGGTGCTCCGTACGCCGCCGCGGCCAGAAACAAGGCTCAGATCGTGTGGTCCGAGGGTTTCTACCTCGACTTGCTAAAGCCTTCTTCGGAGCATTATCTGGTGGAGCCCCTAGGCGAGGAGGATGGGGAGGGACATTCAGCAGAATCGACACCCACAACAGCAGCAGCAGCAGCAGCAGCAGCTGGCGTCGTCATTGGAGGCGAGGCGTGCATGTGGACAGAGCTCGTCAGCGAGAGCACCATAGAATCCAGGCTGTGGCCGCGAGCAGCCGCCATTGCTGAGCGGCTGTGGTCCCCGCGCTCTACCCGGAACGTCAACGATATGCATCGAAGAACGCGCGGCCTCGCGGGGCGGTTGGAGCTGATGGGGGCAACGAAGCAGGACGCCAATGCCCACGCCCTGCTTCTTCGCCTCTCCTGCGGCGACCCCGTGCGGAGAGATGCGCTGCAAGTAGTTTCAGAGATGTTCTCTCCGTTTGGTCTCAGGAAGAGGAACGCGCCTACCCCTCACTACACCTCCCTGACGCCGCTCACAGGCCTGGTAGATGCCATACCGGCAGAGTCTGCCCCCGCACGATCTTTCGCGAGCCTGCTCGCTGCGGTTCTCAAAGAACCTGGCCCGATAGCAAAGAAGAGGGGGGGGGGGGGGGGGGGGGAGAAGGCTAATAGGATGAATATCATCCGGACAGTCAAGGGGCACTTGCAGCGCTGGCACCTGGCGACGAAGATGCTCATTCAGTCCTTGTCGCAAGATCGCAGCAACGGCGAGAGCACGTCCTCTACCTCTCAGGAGGAGGGGGGGGATGGGTCTGACCTGGCCCTGTGCCCCCCATTAGACGCGTACAAGGCGCTCCTATCCGCCGTCGAGGGCCTCACCAGCGCCTCCTACCGAGCGCTCTTTTTCCTCGATGAGACACAAGCAGCAGCAGCAGCAGCAGCATCAGCTACTAGCTCTGCTGCAATGGCCGCCCATATAAGCGCGCAGGAAGGTTCGATAGGGACCGAGAAAACGGCAGCTGTTTCGCGGCTTAAGCGCTCTCTGAACGCGGCGGAAGCTCTCGCGAGCAAGTCGGAGGTGAAGCTCGCTATCGCTGGGCCTTTACAGACGCTCTCTGCGGCTTTAGGCGGGGGGGATCCGCCCTCGGGGGGCTATCGAGATTCTTGTTATTCGTGCAAGCACTCCCTCGCCAGACTTGAGTGCACATGTTCAGGCCGAAGTGGGCAGGGAAGGTCGTAAGTGGATGCTGTGTTATCATGCGAGAAGAAGAAGAAGAAGAAGAAGGAGGAGGAGGAGGAGGAGGAGGAGGAGGAGACATGTATTTCCTTCGTATTGTATCCCCTCGTTTGTATTCATCTCTCCCGATCTTTCCTGAAGGAAGTAGTGAATTCCAATCGTGCAGAGAAGCGATGCGTGCTGATGGCAACGCCCCTGAAAAATCCTCATACACACACACACACACACACACATATATAATATATATATATATATATATATATATATATTGATATTGATATTTTTTATATTCATTTATTTATATGAATGGCATGCATGCATTAGAAAATATATTCACGCATCACAGGAAAACGGTTCTCTCTCGGCCTTTTGATTGCGTGAGTCCCGGAATAGACAATCAGGTGTTGTATATCGTCTGCTCAATTTCAGCAATTTTCTCTCTCTTCTAAGGTCTGTCGTTTCATACGCATATTTCTTTTCAGGATGGGTGCCTGGTCTGCATACGACTTGATGGATCTGAGGCCAAAGGGTGCTGATTAATGTATTTTCAGTAGTTATTATGGGCTAGCAACACACATAAATTTGTATGTTTCTGGCTGTATGTGCATGAACAAAATGTGAACGAATGAATGCATCAAATGCAGACGTGTGCCTCACGCATGTTGCCACACACGCACACGCTCATCACACACACACAGTGTGCGTGTGCATGCAGTATGTGTGTGCGCACAAATGTGCATCTCGTGCATGACTAGATGAGTGCAAACATTCGTTTGTGTTTCTCTGCCGATGTGCATGTTTTTGTGCAAATGTGAGCATGCTCCACAGCGTTGTTTTGATGAGCTCACACCACATTTGGCTGTGATTGACGCCACGCCTCAGCGAATCGTACAAAAGCATGACAGTTAGCGAGCTTGGCACGTGATGGATCGAGCATCGACGTCGATGATGACACTCACGCCTTGCTGTCGTCGTGTGTTGACACCAAAATCAGGTCACAGGGGCAGTGACGTGTGTGCGGTGTACAACAAAACAGGGACTTGTTCAGCACATCATCATCATCATCGATTTGACACGGCTAGACGGTCTAGGCGGTCCATCAGACGATGATTCACAACGACAGGTGCAACATCGCTAGTCGCTAGGTCGGTCTCTGTGTCGTCCAATCATCTGTGGCGAGTTCGCAACCTCCTTTGCCAACGCTAGAACGTGCACACGAGGCTTTTCACGCTTCGATCATTGAACGCTGTCTGCAACGTTGAACTCGTTTGGTCCACGTCGGGCGTGCGCTCAACTCATCGCATGGGACACGCACGACGTCGCTGAGTGGCTGAAACGTGAACATCGCCGAAGTGCACAGGAACGTTGAACGTTGAGCGCACTGCTAGCTGACCAGACTGGTGCAAAGTCCACCAGCGCAAGCGTGAACCACACAGGAAACAATCGTTTGGACGCCAGCACGTGCGGCCCTCACCAGCTAGCTAGCTCACTTCACATCGACAGCTCATGCAAATCACAAGAACAAGAACAAGAAAAATGACAATGATGAAAAACCACGTTTCCAATGTGTGACAAGACACTTGCAGTGCCAGAGTGCACGAAGTGCAGTGCCTCGAACTGGCTTCAGTGAGGACTGACTAGCAAACCAGCGGGGATCGTGCAAATTGGCACGATCTGAGCATTGAACATGTGAAAAGCATCACAACTAGCAGCCAAATGACGACGACGCAAGGCATCCATCCTGAGCAGGAACTTCCTGACAGCTACGTCCACACGAAGATCAACGTTGGGCAATTGACGTTGGGGACAACCGACAACGCAAAACTCTGGTCTTGACAGAGTCAGGGGCATCAAAAAATGAATCATGATCATCACAGAATCATGCAATGAACAATGAACAATGAACAAAGCGTTGATCAAAAACTGCATGCGCCAGAACCACATGGGAGACAGGCATTTGCACGCAGCAGAGCCTCAACAACAATGAAACAATGAAACAATGATGAAAAACCACATTTCCAAAGTGTTGCAAGACACTTGCAGTGTGCAAAATGCAGTGCCTCGAACTGGTTTCAGTGAGGACTGTGACTAGCAAATCAACTAGCTGGTTTGCCAAAATGGCATGACTTGGTCATTGAGAAGCAATGACACTAGCAGCAAAATTCTGACGGCGCAAGACCTCCACTCTGAGCAAAAACTTCCTGAAGGCCATGTCCACACGACGACACTCGCGTTGTGAGGACTTGTCAGCACCCTGTTGGTGATGAGACACATGCAACGGTTGTATGTTGTCGCGAGTCATAAATCGCATTGATTTAGAAACAAAGTCCCCAGCCGACATCTCCTCCCCCCCCGCAGACGATCGGACTGAGCACCTGAGGGTGCTAGGCCGGCATGATCCCATGCTCCCGCTTCATGAACACTCGTCTCCAGCTATCATGCATTTTGTTTTTGTATACGCTGATGGTGGCGGTGGACCGCATTCAACCCAACTCCTCGCCACCGAGTACGCTTTCGTCCGAGGTTCCGGAATCATTGCCAGGGGGGGAGGAGTCGATAACGGGGGAACAGTCGCCGACCGTGCAGCGTGTAAATCTTGCATACTTAATATCTGGCCAGGAGCATCGGTTTGTTTACAGAGATAGCCTGGGCCGTATGGCGCAGAGCAGGGCGTTTGATTACATGTTCAATGTGTCTGATGTTGAGCCCTCCTACATTGCCAAGGGGTCTAAGGGCATCATAGATATCGATGTCTTCATTATCCTCCAAAGAGGTAACCACCTTGAAAAAGTAAATCAGAAATCGTTTTGTGGTAAAACGCTCTCTCTCTCTCTGTCGCTCTCTCTCTCTCTCTCTTTCTTCTCTTTCTTTCCTCCTCTTTCTTTATGTTCGCGGCGCCTCCTGAAACTCCTTTCTCTTCCACATTTATGATAAAACCCCTCGTGCGAAATAAGGCAAGAAGTTCGCAAAAAGATTTACAGGTAGTCGTTCATCTTGCCAATTCTTGCTCTTCTTGCCCACCGAACATATCGAGAAGGGGGATTATTCTAAACACCTTCTCTCTCGACAAACAGGACCGGAGATACAGCCTCCACCTTATGGGCTTACGAAAGCCGAAATTACGAGCTTTTTCATCTCACAAGGAGCCCGCCGCGTGGAAATCACCTATATTAATGGCTCTATCGTCGAAAACGAGTCATATTACTAACACTTTAATCCGAAGAGAGTTATAGCCTCACGAGAACGCTCGCACCCTATTTAGTTCATTCTCTTTCACGACGCCGCAACCAAAGCTAACAAACGCTTGCCCTGACAGGTTTCAAAGATCTCAGACCGGCCTGATCGAGAAGCACGGATCTGAATGGTGGAAAGATCGCGTCGAGAAATCTGTTCGACGTAAACACACATTCTCCAATACATTCATTCATATTGACTTGCCACCTCTGGGGAATGTAGTAGAATAGTGTGTTTTCTGTGGATTCATGAGGGCTACGAATGAACCGAGGTGACTGATCATACATCATGCCTCTCACCAGGTGACGGACGCAACCCTCTGAGAGGGACTTACGCAATGCTTCTACTCCGACACTTGGCGTACAAAATGGCGCTCGAGAGCGAAGCACGACGGAGTATCGAGTATCAGGCCTTTCTTGTGTCCCGGGAAGACAACATTTACTTCAGTAACCTTGAAAGGGGCCACCACGGCCGTATACTGACTGAAAACCTTGCGATGTTCTTTGCTGATCACGATGGTGAAAAGCGCGTGGTGATGGACTCGGTCTGCGGGAATGGCGGCTTATCAGACAAGATATTTATAGCCAACAAGAAGGCAGCTGAGGTGCTGCTGGGGGCGAATAGGAGCGACTACGAAGCAAACGTGGAGCTATTCTTGAAGGGCAACTCTAGCTCCGAGTTGTTCTATGGAGCGGCGATTGGTGGAGACCATACTAAGTTAGGGCCCAAGTACGGGGACTTCAGTTCCACAGTCGCGCCATTCTTCCGCATCGATACAAGATATGTGCTCGACAGGAAGCGGCCAAATGGCCTGCGGCTTTGCATTCCTAGACAGTACTGGCATTGCGTCTTCAGGCTCCCGTTCGGGAAACGAGAAGAATCGGTCAGAATACGAAAGGAGACGCTAAGCGACATGAATCTAACCTTATGCTGAGGAAGCAGGACAACCGCTGATGTGTACGAAGTCGTCGGTTGGTGCGTGCTCTCATTGGCACCGGCAGATAGGCTGGTGTGGTTCATGCGATCATAGGCGTAAAGCTGTCGCGATAGAGTGGACGACGGCAGCCGCTTCTCACGAATAACTTATGATAAGACTAGAAGAGGAAGTCTCTCAGTCACTGAAAATGAAAGATGGATCTTGTAATGATTTATTTATTTATATTTATATTGGAGTGCACTGTCTGTCTGTCTGTGTGTATGTGTGTATGTGTGTGTGTGTGTGTGTGTGTGTGTGTGTGTGTGTGTGCTCTGTGCATGCATCGTCTTGGATATTCATTTTAGTAGTCTTATTAGGCAGCTAGCTCATATGAGCAAGACATCTGCATATTGTATTGCATATACATGTTGCTTCAGTGCTAGTTCTACGGCGTCATGTCTGGTAACTGCTACATCAAGATGACGCGCTAAGTATCGAATGGATAGTTGATGCATGCTGGTGTCGCCTGCAGCTACGAAGACCCACCGTGCCGCATATCGACATGATGATATGCCATACATAGACACGGGCACTTACATGGCCAGCGCTGTAGTGACTAATAGCTATATGTTAGTCAATACATATAGCACTACTTTTATGTGGTCATTAATCAGTGTCATCTGCTCTATACTTAGCATACTGTTACTACTATGATCATGCATCGTGGCATTGGCATGTTGATCTGAGCTTGTCAAGGGACTTCAGCATCCTCGCGCAGAACGCCTGTATTTTTTTGTTCTCTGTCGATGGGGGCAACTTTACTTGAGAAGCCTTTTGTAGCGCTGTCCGGGTCTGCGATTGGAAGCAGATACAACACAATACAAATCAATAGAAACTCCAAAAAAAATGGAGGTCTGGATGCATGCGGCTCTTGCCAGCATGCCTTTCGCACCTTTCACAATAATTAAGTCACCATCACCAACCTGCATCTCCCATGCAATCATCGGCTTCAGAACGGCTTCTTTCGGGATAAGGGAGCGCCCCAGCTTCTGCAGCTTCTGCAACGCCCCGCTGATGTTTGAATCGATGACGGCGGGGGGGTAGAGAGTGCTCGACCAGAGCTGAAGCCGAGAAAGAAATCCTCCCGCTGTCGCTGAAGAATCGAGTTGGATTACCTTGTCGCTACCGAACAACCGTTTCACTGGAAAAATAGCCGGGGGCGGGGAGGGGGGGGGGGGAGCAAAGGGGGATGGTCGGAAATACTATTATTGGAGAAAATCAAAGGCCACTTTTCATGGACGACGAATGAAATATAAATCACCTATGATTGTTCGTGCCTCAACCTTCTGCTTCTTACATTTTTCCTCCCGTTCGTCTCTTTCGGGGCCTGGCCAATTTCCAACCGCATCCTGTGAATGGATGGGGGGGGTTAGGGGACGAAGAAGCTTGGGAGAGATACAATTTTCGACGGTTTGCCAGTGATTTGCAGGCATTTACCGTGTAGCTCTTGAGGAATCCAGACACGAAGTTGAGCTGCAGAAATGGTGCGAAGATGTTGGAATCTTCATGGAGCAGAGAGCTTGCGAGAATATTAACAAGCTGAAGCCAAAAGCAAGTAAAGACTCAGAGAAATTGCCCTGTATACATCGGAAATAGGAGATAGACTATCTAAAGATGGGTGGTACTCTCGTCTCTTTGTCTATTTCGTCGATTGTGGATGTTGCTGGGTTTTGGAGTTGTGTCTTTAGATTTGTGTGTGTGTGTGTGTGTGTGTGTGTGTGTGTGCGCGCGCGCGCGCACGCGCGTATCCGTATATCTATTGCCAGATATGCCCAGTGAGGATTCTCGACATGAAAGGGAAACATATCATAATCTTCACAATCTAGCTCAATCACATCGCAAGGCAGTACGACAACATGAAGGTTATGAAAAGGTTGTTTTGCATTGGTACGTTATTTCCATATACAAATTTGCGAACGCATCTCCTATCTAGTTCCTTTTCCACACTTAAGAAGGACAAAACAAAGCACCATGACGACTCCGTTGAAGGTGTCCATACATAGACGTTCTATTTTGTCGCGTTGCCACCCGGCCTAATCATATAGCCAAGGACGCCAAGAGAGTGTTTCATCGAATGAATCATAAATGATGGAAGAGGCCGCGTAATTACTCAGCTTTATATATATATATATATATATATATATATATGTATTATAATAGGAAAGCAGTTCGGACCTCAATCCAGCTCTTGAACTCCATCTTAGCCATGGTTGTCTGTAGTTCTGATTCTGAGGAAAGTGACATTCTACATCAACCTCCATACGGATGATGATGATGATGATGATGATGGTGACAACAACTGCAACTATGGATCGCTGGACACTCCACCATATTCGTCCCGTCGCTCCCCTTAAATCGACTACTACTATCAGAGTCAAAATAACAAAGACGACCTGTCTTGCCTAAAATCGAGTTGTTCTGCGGGTCTACATAAACAACGGTGTAGTTCCCCTCTCTCGTCTTTCGCACCGCCAGAGCCATATAATGGATGGAAGCACCGAGCAGGAACACCCTTGTCCCGCCGTGCTTTGCGGCCTTCAGTTCCTGTGAAACATATCGAAATGAGAGGGAAGTAATTCATCGAAGGAAGGATCGAAAACTTTGCCGGATAAGCTTAGATGTTCATTAATTTTTTGCGGAGGTTATTAGTAGTTCTGAAGATTGCTCGCCCAGCCAAACCTGCAATGCACTATTCTCCCCATTCCGCAGGGAAATCTGCGCTATTCATATCTACATCCCCCACCTTGAGAGCCAGCTGAAGCCCCGTGAGAGCTTTGATGGGGGGGTGGTTGGTTCTTAGCGAGTCTAGTCCGAAGCCACGCAGAGTGGTCATAGCATCTTGATGGATGTGCTTGAATGTATCGCTCGTGCATGTCTGAAGTTCTTGTTGGTAGACCAGCTCAAGCGCCCCTGTGAAATACACGTAATTCTAGGATCAGTCTCCAAGGAGGATTATTTGGCAGGAGGGAGGAAGGAGCGAGTGGAGTAGTGTGGCAACCTAACCTCTTTTGATGTCATTTTCCGTCCAAGGATACGTGCTGTGACGGGTACAAACAAAATCTTACACTCTGCTCATGCGCTATCACCATCATTTTCACCGCCATAATTATCATTATCACTTTATGAAATCATCGCTCGTAGACTATACGTTTCATTCTTCTCCTTTGCAACGTCCAGCAGATGACTCAAACAGTTATCACGGAAACTCTCGAACGCCTTACGGTCCGCCAGAGATTTTTCTGCGTCCTCAATTGGACTTTCAAGCGGCAGTTTCTGCAGAACACTTGCGAAGAACATTCCATAGTACCCGCAGCTTTGGTCCCCTGGGGGTTGCTCGAGGCCGCGCAGCTGCACGATTCGGACACTTTTCTCACCGTCTGATGACACCTTTGCTTCCGAGAATATGACAGCAGCTGACTTCTTCATCTTCTGATCATAAAGACACACATATGCGCAATATAAGTGTGGAGAGGAGAGGAAGAGGTAGGCAAGCAGTTTGGGGAAAGAGGGAGAATGTAGAAGCTATCCGAGGCCCGCCCCACCTGAACTGTCATTGTGGAAATTGGACAAAGGAACACATTTTCAGAACATATCGCTAAGTTGACGAGTACAAATAATCGATATTTTACAAATAGGACCACTACCTTTTATGTCGTCAGGCTTTAAATTAAATCCATTTTCATTATTGCAACAGATTCTTTAAGAAGAATTATTTTGAAATCCGATTTTAGGTTCAATTGTCTGATGAAGGAAGTCGTATACCATAAACACAACCGATTTCAACTGATTTCTCAATTCAAGAAATTTCCAAGCCGTTCCACTCGATCGCCGCATCGGCCAATCAAAACAGAGGAAGAATGGATTCGATCTGCTTACTCCTAAATCGCGCTTAATCATATGTCGTTCATCTTTAAATCAGGGAGGAAAGTGTTAAGTGGAATAATTATAAATCTTGATGACGCATAGATCAAACGAACTGCGTTTCAGGCGATAATGGCACATCGGAAGAGAAGCTCCTTGTAAGCGCTCCCCCACCGATCCAGCCCAACCTCGACCTCAACAGATTGGCCAGGGTAGAGCAGATGGCAAAACGAACCCGCGATGCTGTCCAAAAGGAGAAGGTGTGTTTTTGTGTTAATTCCACGGATAGAGCTAAATTTCCGTTCCCTTAGGCCTCTCCCCCAAAGATGGCTTCCGGTAGTTTGCGGATGTGAAAACATTACTACATGCTCTGCTGTAAAGACGGGCAATCTTCCAGCATCCTTCATTTCACATAAGTATAAATTTCTACATTTGATTCAAATGATACCTAATCTCATCAGCTACCTCAACGACAAATGAAGAGGAGCAAGAAGCTAAGCGGGTGAGAATCTAAGGTTTCCGTAATCGCTATTGTGAAATTTAGTATGGATACGGACGCACAGGATTCCGTGTTTCTGGACGGTCTACTGCCTGAATTCTGCGAGATGAGTCAGGAAGAGGAGGTTGGCAATACGAATAAACCAGAACTTGTCGCAGCACAAGGGAAAGCTCGGATGATAATAACATGTCGTTGAATAATCTCCACCTCAGGCGAAACACGCTGAAGGCTTGGAAATCGGCCAACACGTGTATGTGTTTACAGAGGGCTTGCAAGATGTTTTGGTTGGAATGATAAGGTAGCTCAAAGAACTTCTAAAACCATGCAATAATACCCTCATTCCGAACCCGAAGTAGTCTGTTGCGGGGGCAGCACCATGGATGATCTTCATGCTGCTCTGTACCCCATTGACACCTAGTTTTTGGTATCTCGTACTTTCCGGTAAAATAAAATCGCAGATACAAAGGAGCCATGCACTTCGATAAACGCCCCGATTGGATCGGAGTGGATTTCGGCTCTGACGAGATGGGAAAACACAATGGGACGATTAAAGGTTGGCCATCCACCTACTATGTAGTTGTCTTAATAAGTTCCGCGTCGTCTTTGATCCATATTCTTTCATGCTTGTACTTCAACCTTTGCTGTTTCACTCCCTCTTTAAGGGAGAACGTACTTTGAGACGATTTCCTCAAAAAGTGGGAGGCACGTACGGCCAAAGTACGTGCAAGTGGTCCCTGAGTTCATTCGTTTCCCCACGATAACCTGCCTGGAGATGCACGCATTCGAAGCAAAGGTAGCAGTCATTACTACTGGTTGTCTGGGACGACCAGCGAAGCTACAGCAAGATACACAGCAGCACTCCGATGTATCACATTGCTTCCGCTTTCTCCTAACAGACCGCAAAAGCAAGGCTGGCAGAGGAAACGAGGGCCAGGAAGGCGCAGGGGGAGGTACTACTACTACTACTACTGCTGCTGCTGCTGCTGCTGCTGCTGCTGCTGCTGCTGTAATGGAAGTAGTAGTACAAACACAAACACGAACACACACACGCAGCTAACGACAGCAGCATTCTCCCCTTTTGTACCAAAAATACGGTATGGCACATAACAAAACGACACCTCAATGGAACGCACAGGAGCTGGAGGAGACGAGGCTCCGTCTGAAGGCAGAGGGTGAGTCTCGCGCGGTATACGCGACCAAGCTGCGTTATGCAGAGCGAAGCAAGGAAATCCTGCAGTCCAGACTAGAGAAGGCAGAGGAGGAGATCGAGCACACGCGCAGGAAGGTGGTTGGCATGATTGAGGATAAGAACACAATATTCCGACTCAAGGCTGACGTGGCGAACCTTGAAGAGAAGCTGGCGAAGGCGTCGCGGCGGCCCTCTCCTTCTTCCTCTGCAGCAGCAGAATCCTCCTCCTCCTCCTCTTGCCCCTCCTCCTCCTCCTCCTCTTCCTCCTCGGGCCGCCCAAACCAAAGCCCTGGCCGACAGAAAAGAAGGCTCAAGATCAGGGTCAACAATGTGACTATTGCGAATGAAGAGCAGCTTCTCGGAAACGTAGTACGAGGGTATGTTGCTCTAGTAAGTAGTTGTAGTAGTAGTAGTAGTAGTAGTAGTATCACCCTGGTTGTGCCCTGGGAATGCGTGCGTGTGTTAAGTAGTAGCAGTAGTAAGTAGCAGTAGTAGTAGTGCGGAGCTTGAGCGGCGGCTAAGGGTGGGACAATAGGATATTTTGGCGGCGAGAAGAAGATTTGATCGATCGTTGCTTCTAGGCAGTAAAACGTGGGAGGAGGAGGAGAAGGAGTGGGAGGGGAGGGAAGGAGGGGGGTGGAAGGGGAAAAACAGCCGAAAAATGGATCTATGAGGTGAATTTCTAACGATCTTCTATAACGATAACAGCCGAGAGAACACAGACGATGGCGTCGAGAGAAGAGACCTTGGTCAGATAAACGAAGGAAAAGAAGGAGAATCATCATCATCATCATCATCCATACCCGCCAAGCTGGTGATAGAAAATAAGGTCCCTCTGACGACGTCCCCCGGGCTGCTTTCCACCGTGTGCATCCCAGACGCGAAAGTCGTCGACGGTGTTGGATATTACGATATCTTCCTTACAGTGGACACCAAGATGAAAACTCAGCAAAGGTGAAGAAGATTCACGTGGGGGGGGGGGGGGGGACGGAAGCAAGGGGGGGGGTTAGGGCGAGTACGTCGGTAGTTCCGTGGCGACAATCATCTTCCACGT
>ADNK01001005.1:0-12982 GCA_000320545.1 Bigelowiella natans CCMP2755 | reverse complement strand
TCTTCCTCTTTCTCTATCTTTCATTTGGCCAGGTGGGTGATGTGGTGCTGGGCGAAAAGATCCTTGCGTGCCTCACACCCACGTACATCACCTTGCTCGACGAGAAGTCTAAGGTAGTAGATGCCGCTTTCCGATGCTGTTTACTACATTGCTGCTGCTGCTGATGATGATGCTGCCGATGCTGCTGCATATGTGAATTGAGGTAAATATTAGCAATATGCGAAGGCTTTTGTCAACAAAATGATAGTCTGTGGAAAGATACAGCGCAGACTCGCATCGTTGTTGGCATACGCGCATAGAATGGAAAATCTTTTCTTTATTATCATTTATATATATATTCATCCACGTGATTCCGAAGGTTGCTTTGGGAGAGGGGGGAACATCCATGATGATGGTTGGGGTTGGATTATATGAATCCTCCAAGTATCCTCCGCAGGTGTGAACAGTCTTTCCCCCCCCCCCATCATCATTATCATTATCGTCGTCGTCGTCGTCGTCGTCGTCGTCGTCGTCGTCGTCGTCGTCGTCGTCGTCTGTTGTTCTCACGTTTGATGGTTTCGGAGGAACTTTGTGCGCGTGTTTCAAACCCAAAGAAAAAAGGCCATGAGTCCAGAGCATAAAATAAGAACGAGAAGGAAACAGACTCAATCACGAACACACCACATGTGTAAAGCGAAAATAAAATAAAATTTGTGGGTCATGCCCGGATCTGTGATTTCGATTGTGACGCCAGCTGAGTCTATCGATACCATCGTCCGTCCCCCCCCCCCTCTTCTCCTGAAAGGTACGTTTCACGTACGGTGAATTCTCGAAGGTCGAGAAGGCCGAATTCTTCTCTGATGCTAAAAACGGCCGCGGTTTGCTGCTAAAATCTCCTAAGTTTGATCTACCGAGGGACGAATTTCCGCTCAAGGATGTCAAGGCAAGAACACCCCATCCACAAAAGCGCAACACAAACAGTATCTGATTCACCCCGTTTGCTTTCCTGAACCATTTATCGATAATCTTTGAATGACATTGTCGCTCCGCAGATCCAGTGCTCTCTCAATGGCTCTTTTTGGTCGAATGCCTGCACGGTGAAATGAACCTACTATTATTACACGAGCCCCCTGCCTCATTCCCTAAAATATGTACTCCATTAAATCGCGTGTTGACATGATTTTCTGGGTAGGAATACGTTCTAAAGATATTTTTGCTTGCTTGTGTACATATACATACCCGAACACGGGGGCCATAATATCATCACTCTCTTTCCCAAATATCTCAACCCCCCCTCCCCCCCCCCCCCCCCATTTTTTTCTCTCTCTCGTTGTATCGCCTACTCACACACCTGACAACACGCGCAGATTGACGTTGTACAGCAGCCGGAGGCGAGCAGCATAAAGCCGCTGATGCCGGCCATGGGACCTTCAACGGGGGACTCCGTGGTGAAATTTAAGGTTATAATATATGCGGGTTGCAGTGAAATTTATATAGATGGGCCCTCATCAATATCTCCCCCCCTCCCCCCCCGCAGTTTTAACATCAATTCAACATCAGGCTTCATTTCCCGTGCTGAATGCATACAAGGCACGGGCGAGGGTTGTGTATAGAGTGGCGGATACGGGTGAGGAAGACAAAGAAGGGAAAGAGGGAAAAGATCAAGGACCGAAAGGTCGCCTGCACTTGGAACCTATACTTAAATCACACACACACACACACACACACACACACACATACACATACACATACAAATCGCTGCGCGTTTGTAGTGTATGTGTGAAATCAAAGTACCCCTCTGACTGTTCCGCAACGAAGGTTATTTCATCGACGTGGCGGCGGCGTATGTGAAGGATCCCAACGAGGAATCTGGCGGGTATTTTGAGCTTCATATGCCTCCCTCGTACAGCATGGATCCGTCGATCTATGCACAATTGCCCCGTGGAGAGGTATCCATTACTACTTAAAATTCATTCATTCTCATCCATGTTAACATCTTTCCAACCCTCGATTTTCTTTACACAAACACACACACAAATACACAATATATATAAATATATATATATACGTATTTATAATGTTGATGTTCACTGAGATGCTCTGAATGTTTCGTGTTGATATGAATATCGAACTTCCCTTCTCGCCTTTCTTTCAGGTGAGAGTTCCCGAGTTGAAGGCACCGGAATTTGAAGGGATTGCAGGTGGTTCAGCCAGGCTATCAGGAATCGAAGGCGTCGAAGTCGCCGACGTGTATTTCGCCATCGACCATTCTACATTGAAGGATTATGGTAACGGAAAAATCTCTAACAATTGATTATACGGATTACGCGGCAATGCACATGAACACTTTACCCATGCATCCCTGCATTAGAACTGAAACGCTTTTCTTTTGTCCATTTTTGATGTCTACAACGAATTTTGATTCGAAAGGGCTGAAGTACGCGGCGATGAAGGTGAAATGTTTCGACTCGTTCCCCAAGGTACTTGGCGGTGGGCTATTTGCTCTCTTTTTATTTCCTATTCCTGGCCGATTTGTTCATATGCTATTTTCGTGCGTATCATATGTATCTTTGTAGTGTTTGAACCTGACAGGATGCCCGGAGCTACACCTTCTCTGCACGGGTACTATATCACCAAGAGCACTACAATTTCCCATTGGATAATGCATTTAGAGAATGTTCCTGCGAAGCATGCTCCGCATTTATATGAAACTGTGGCTCGATACCCATCTTATCCCATTTTTTGGGCAACAGTGTTTGCCGGATCAGTATGAAGGGTTGGCAGTCACTCTTTGTTCACGTGCCTGTGTGTAGGAATGACGTTCTCGGATGACGTTGTTGTGCAGCTGAAAGTCGCCCAGAACGAGTTTGTCCCAAGACCCGAACCGGTTTCGTGCTCTCATTTTTTGTCACAAAACTCATTTAAAATTAACAGCAACAACATAGATAGGACCGACAAAATGTGGAGACAGAATCGATACAAATCGCGTAAAGTTATGCTTAGATATTGGTAACTAAAGGTTCAACCAGCTTCCATGATAGAGGCCGTCGAAAAAGAAGGAGAAGAAGGTGTGGGAGAGAAAATAATATCGAAATCTTAGGATGTGGTTGGGAGGGGGGACAACAAACTTCCTGCTTTATAGGGTGTGTGTGTGTGTGTGTGTGTGTGTGTGTGTGTGGTATTGATATCAGTGCCATTCATGCCGAAATTTGTTGATGTGTAAGGTAAAGAAGAAGCACAGAAGGGCGAACAGGAAGGAAAAGATTCTAAGCCAATCAAAAATCAGGTTTACAAGAAAATGAAGACAATTTAATATCATTAATAATGCAACAAATATGTTGAAACAAGCAGTATTTGTGAACAACGAACTTTAAAATTACACTTATGTGATCTTTCACGTGTTAGTATGTGTCTCACCTCTGATTTTATAACCATTTTTTTTCATTGTTCTTCCCGGATTTGCTGAAATGCATGTGATGACACATGTGCCTCGTATCCATTCAGGAAATGGCTCTTTCTGAAGGAAAATATGCGATCGAAAGATTTTTATTCGATCAGGAGCAAAAATACCTTCAAAGTTATCAAAAATTCATTGAGGATGCAAAGGAGGGACGGAAGGCGAACAACCCCAAATACCCCAAAGGGGCTTTTTCCAAGGCATGTGGCATGCTTAGGCACACCTCCAACTGCATGAATGATCTTGCTGATAAGAAAATGTTGTCACTGTTCGCTGCTAAGCTCCATCCTTTTCTTCCTGAGATCACACCAATATTTCTCGTTTTTGTATCAGACCTTCCACATTAAGAGCAAGTACACAAGTTTCACCGAGATACGTGAATATCAAGAAAAAACAGAGGCCCAGAAGAATACCGAAGAGAAAAAGGTGAGAAATAAGAATCTTTTCCCTTATGACAGCATTTTTGGCTTCGTCGGGTGTGAAAAGTAGCCCTTGATTAGAGAATTAGTTTTTTTGGTTGGTACTCACGTTTTCGTTGATTGGTGTGTACAATGCATGATATCTCTATTTTGTAAGCGCACGAAAGAAGGACTCAATACAATGATGTTTATAGAATCTTTCAGAGTGTTTCCGCCCAGCGTTAGAGAAGATATTCGAGAGGGCAGTGCAAGTTGGCCCAGAGCTAGATGCGGTAGATGCTATTCGAAATGACAATGCTTTACAAACACACATTAATGAACATATACAACCATATTTTATATTGTAAACATGAATATTTACATATATTACATATTTGTGTCGCGTATTCATGTGCACATATTTTCGTATCTGTGCTTACCATCATCAGAAAATAGCAAAAAAGGGGAAAAAGGACGAGGAGTCTAAGGTTTGTCACACATCTTCCACATTTACTGTTTCATGCCAAGTTCTATGCATGTATAACTTGGAATGTACGCACAGGAACAAGATGGACACCCTAGGGCATCCTTGATTTACTTCAAATACGCAATCTTGGCAACGGCTGATGACGAATTTAAAAAAATTGTATCTTCGTTGCCTTCCAGTGTTGTCGATGCACTGCAGCGAACAGAGTCGGTGTTTGACATGGAGAATGACGCTGTGGTGACCGAGTTAGTAGAGAAGGAAGCGACGAAATACACACTTGAGGAATGGTTCAATGGGAAAAGCGAGGAAAAAATTAGTGAAGAGGAAAAAAAGGATGTAGATGTTCAAACTAGCTCCATACCGGGCACTTCAGGACTCACACGGTTCCTTGATGAGGAGCTCAAGCGCCTAGATAAGGTTGGATAAATTCAAAGACAAAGAGAAAGAGAGGGAAAAGTTTGGGGGAATGTGGGGATAGTTGAAGCCAAAACGAGTAAAAGATCCACATAGTTTACCTATTCTCTAACCTTTGGCTATCAGGAATCGACCGAGCGTTTGGAAGGGCAGAGACGTCCCTCTGAGGGCCTTGGGAGGGGAGAGGTTTTACTTTTAACGAAAGCATAATTTGCTTATTGATGCTTATATTGCACAAAAGTTAAAAGATGCTAGGAAACTGTTTTGTTAATTTGCTGTAACTTCTTTGCTTCCTACCATGTTGCAAATTCAGATTACGATGAAGATCCCAGGATTCCAGTGTCTTGGTCCTTCCAAGTTATCTCTTCAAGCAAGGTATGAAAAGGAATAAATTATGAGGGAGGCTTCGAGGCTCTCTAATGGATTTGTGGGTTCAAATGTGTTTTTGGTTCTGTGTGACAATCCAAATTGAAGATGTAACGGCCAAGATTTCATGGATATTGGAAGTACGGTCGATGTAAAAGCTGCCAATGTGGTACATCCTCTTTCCTTCATTTTGCCCCCCTTTGATTGGAATGAAGGTTAGTTGCCCTGAGATCAAATTTGACCTAAAAGGTTGATGACGGCGTGAGTCCGTGTAGATTGGCGGAAGGGGAGACAAGAACCATCCAGGTTTATTTCATGGCAATTATATTCTTTTCTTCCTCACTTGTCCGGATTCAACTTTGCTATTGTGCTGTGCATATGCTGTTAGTGACATTTGTTAACAACCTCTTAGTTGAAATGCGAAGGTTTGATTCCTGAACAAAAGTTGACAGTCAAATTCTTCTCCGCATTGGATAGCAGTGTCGTTGAGGTAATGAGGTTAAGAGGGAGGGTTGATTGTATTTTCTTATTCCTCCCCATGAACTTCTATCCTTTGATAAATGAAACACATAGTGGTCGTTCACTGTAACAAACTTATTTTTATCGTCAGGCGGAAGGCAAAATCATAAATGTGAATGAGGACACGTGGGAAGGAACGGTTTCCTGCGATGTTCCTGAGTTGAAGAATGCTGAAAACGTCGGAAAATTTAGACAAATATTTTTGCATCTTGGTGTCTGTAGATGTAGGATGCCAACAAGAGTTTCCTTTTTTAGGAAAATGCAATTTGGATTCTCGTGGAGCAGCCTGACATCGCGCGGCCGAAGGTAAGAATCTATGCAGAATCCCATTTCACAATGCAACATGTCACCCGATTCGCTATCATTCCTATCATATCAGGTTCCCCAATTTCGACCACTGCTGCTGATGAAAAACCCAAAAGTGGACGAACTAGCTCTAAGTGCCAACACAGGGTCCATCTCTGGAGGAAGGTATGAACGAAATGGAGACACGATGAGAGAAGAAAGCGAAAGCATGTCTAAGGACGAATCATTAAGACATAACATAGACAAAGAGAAAGATCAAGATATTTAATCTTTAAACCACTGTTCACAGCGAGCTTGTCATCACGGGACCAGGGATTATCGAGTCTCCTCCACTTTCAACAGATGCTCTCAGTGTCAAGTTTTCTGCGACGGTCGCCGGAGAGGTAAAATGCACACATAATGTATTTTATCGAAACCAGGGCTAGACCAACATCTAGCCATGCATTTTCCCAGTTAGACATAATGAATCGATGCTATCACGTCCTGACATGTAAATTGTGGTTCTTGCGCATGTAGTTTGCATTAATGCTTTGTTCAATGTTCAATGTTCAATGTGGATCAGTGTTCGACATACTGAAATCATGTCATCGATATTGTTTTTCTCAAATGTTGTACCGATATTTGGAGGTTGTCACTCAACTAAGTGAATCTTTTGTGAAACAAAGATCGTGGAGAAGAAGTGCAGTTGCAATTGGAGACCAAAAGCGGAGCCAGCAGCAGCAGAAGTTAAAGAAGAGGTACATTTTTTAGATCAAAATTATGTGCTCTATGGTTGTTATTTAGTTTTAATATCATGTTATCTTTATTTGTAGGAGAAGAAAGAAGGTGAACAAGAGGAAAAAGATTACAAGTTATCCTCTGTAGATAGGATGGGACTGGCTCTTGCATGTGCACAGGTAAATGTGACGATAAGATTGTTTACCTCAACTGAATTTTCCAATGATTTTGGTACTAATGCGTTTCTATTGGACTTGTCAAACAGAATGCGGAAAAGTTGACATCGCTCAGGGAAGGAGAAATTGTGTTGCAATGTCCTAGCTTTGAAACTGAAGCTCCAGATGGGGTAATGAATTTTTGTCTCCATGTTTAGTTTTGCCATGAACGACATTTGCAAACAGGGAATTGAGGCGGAAGTTTCTGTCGCACTGGACGGACAAAATTTTGTGAAGCTTGGCACAAACTTCAAATTTGACAAGAAAAAGAAGTAGTTAGTGCAATGAAAATCGTGACTGAGTGGTTTCACAAAGGTTGATGTCTTTGTTTTGCACATTTTTCACCTGCAATTGGACATGAAATGGTGCATGTGAGTGTTGATGTTGACCTGTAGCTAGCTAGTTGGCGGTTGAATTGAGGAATTGAATGTCGACAAAACAGTCACACGCAAAAGCACAAGTGTCCTACTCCATTTGCATGCTGCACCTCATGCAAGCACCATCTAGCCATCCACGAGCTCCCAAGTCTGAACATGAATGATGTGCATCACACGCACCAGATTCAAGCTAGAGGCCTATTGGAATGAACGTCGATCTGCAGTTGCCACGTCATCACCGGAGCAAAAAAGTTGTGAAGAATTCGCGCAGCGCTTTTCACAGCAGATTTGGCAAAAAAATTACCATCATTTTCTTTTGTGAATTCAATGGCACTCTAGCACTTTCTGTGCACATTGCAGGTCGCCCCTCCTCAAGCTCCTGGCAGCGCACAAATGAGCCGTTCGCGCGCCACAAATGACTTGGAGTGCGGAAGCGCCCGTTGCGTTGATGACGTTCTTTCTTTTATGCACGTGAAAGCAAAAAATATTTCAGCTGGAGCACTCGATCATGCTCAGTTGAAAGTCCAAAGACTTTCCACTGCATGCGATCATCAGCGACGAGCGATGCATCAATGTTCATTCCATTGAGCGCATCAACAACTCCCGGCCCAACGAACGCGGCCCCAACAATGGACGCACTCAGCTAGCTAAACACGCAGCCTGCACGTCTGTTGCACGCATGCTTGCGTAAAGCAGATCATGTCGAACTTGCATTGAAAAACCTATGCTCAGTAGACATTTATGTAACTGTTGCTACGTAACCGGTGCTACATTATTATTGCAATAGCTCATGTCAGAGAGTCTGTGGAATCATGGAGCACTTTGACTTGTGAAACAATAGACATAATTTAATGATAATTTTGAACCCAAATATGACCTTCCTTTGGCACAGCGCACACTGCTGTGCCAATGATTGAATTGTCATGAGGTGGTATATAATTTGAATGGACATCTCTCTCCCTTTCGTATCCAGGATAAACTGCTTCAACGTATCTCGTTGGTCCAACTCTTCGAGAACGATGGATTATCGGCATTGAAGAGTGTGCCCGCATAGGTTGTGCATAATACGGAACTCTGAGGAAGGTAAATGTTAAAACACCATTGATATTGATGATGAACTTTGTCACCTTGTATACTTTGCGAGTTCGTTCCTCAACCTCCAATTTTCGTGTTCTAACCTGTGTAAGCAGATCAACATTTATCAGAAAAATATCTAAAACCAGAATTTGACAGAATACCTTTGAATTATGTCTTCACATTCATGTATTTGCTCGTCAGAAAATTCTAGTTGTTCTCGAAGGGCCGCGCTTTATTAATTGGGATAATCTCAGAACAAAACACCAACTCGCAAAGGGAAAATCACTTCTTACTTGTCACTCTGAAGAGAATGCTCATATTTGTCGAGTCTGGGGGGGGGAAGTCACCATCGTCAATGATCGTGCATTTTTAATCAAACAACAATAAATGAGTCTTCTTACCGTTCGACATTCCTGATCACCTTATCCATGTCGTCTAAAATCGTGTGCCCCTCCTTTTTCTATTGTTAAAGGAAGTATAGTGAGCACCGGAGAAAATTTGACGCAATCTTTTTTCGTAAGGATGACCGCTTTGGAGAAGGAACAAGAATTTGATTTCGTACTAACGCCTAAAAGAAAAAGTTACATTGTCTTGCGGTACCATCTCGAAGGATTCCTTTTTACCAGAGGATTCAGTACGAATGCGCTTCGTTTGTCTCGAAGAAGCCGTCTTTCTACCACGTTTCGACCTAAATTGTTATGAATAATTAAACAGTGCAGGAGAAATGATGCTTTACTTTCCAACCTGTGCCCTCTATCTTTCCTATGTCTTTTTGGTCTCAAGCATTTTGAACATCGAAGTCGTCCGTCCTTCTCCACCAAGCACTTTCAAATTATTAGATAAGACGGGGGTTCTCACAGGTGCTCAACTTTTATACCGACCTTTGCATGACCAAACATTTGGCAAATATCGCATCTTTTGGGTAGTACTTTTGAGCCATTTTCCGCTTCTAATTCTCTTAGTGGCCGTTCGCTGCATCAAGAACCATTTTTTGTTAAAAACAAATCGCAACATCATTCTACATTTCGCTACCAAGAAGCACAAGCTAGAAGAACCTCCGAGGTAGATATTCTGATATGGGAAAGAATTTACTCGAACAGGTACAATTTCAATTTAATCAAGTCGACACACTTCGTCCGAAGTTTAGGTATCATCTTATCCATAAGTACGTTCGCAGCGGTAATTGCCAACTGTATATCCACACATATATTCATTAATTTCTATACCATCCTTAGAAAACTAAATATGATAACCTGGTGAATGTTGTGTGACGGCGGATTGAACAACAACGAGTTCCTCAGCACCTTTCACCAGAATTCAATAAAGATATTTCCGCTTCTGTACATACGTCAATTCTACCTTAGTAAGCTCATGTATAAAGTTGCGAACCAATCTTCCATACGGGCCAGACTCTGGAAGTATTTAGTTTGTCAGGTTAGCCTTGTATTTACATCAACCGAATAGAAATTTTTTAACTGGCGAGGGACTCTTCGGCGATCCTTTGCGCTGTGATGTCCTCTGGGAGGTCCTGCATCCTCAGCTTTTTATGATTCTTCCAGTTTCAAAAAGATATATATTATCTGGCAGATCGCGTGAGAAACTGAGAAATGCTACAAATTCTACCTTGCATAGTTTATTCAGAATGGTTCCGAAATCAATCGGATTCGACTGAGTTATTGCAACATATCTAAAAAGCCACGCGTCAAAAGGAGAATATGAACACTTAGAAAAAAAAAAAAAACATACTTTTTTAAGGATGTTCCGTAGCTCTTGAGCACGCGATTGTTGAGCTGGTATTATTTTAAGAGTCAGTTAGAACTACACCTACAACAAAACTTTTAATTGGAGCTACTACCTTTATAAAAAAATCTTCGTACACTGGGTCTAGCTTTAATTCCTGAGGTAAATAATACACGTTCAAACGATTTTTACTTTGCCGAGCAATTAGTTTTCGCAAGTCTCGACTTTTCATGTGATCACACACTCATACAAAGGATGAGTGGATGTGACTTCTTGCATCTACCAGCAATATATCGGACCTTAACGAGAGAAATGCAACTCTTCATATTTTGCGGAGTCAAGAATGCGTAGTATAGGGGGTCAGTGACCAACTTATTTTTGCCCTTTGGCTTTTGGGCAACCTGGTAACCAGTTTTAGAAATTCAACCCAGGTAAAAGTTAGGGAAAGAAATACATTTCAACCAGAACACATCTCTATTTTATTTCGTTCTAGCTCTGATTTTGGATTCTAAGTGTGTGATACCGCGTCAAGTTTTGAAATCAGCATAAAAGTTTGCTTCGAGAGCTTGTTGATACCCTTAAAATAGGAACAAAGTTATTCGAACGATGAACAATGAACAATGAACAAACTCAGGATAGAATTTCAAAACGACACTGTTGTCCGACCTCGTCCGCCGCCATTGGAAGCGGTCCAACCGAAATATTAATGAAAAAACGATCAAATCTCCGAATCTCCGAAGAACTCTGAATGTGATTTAAAAGATGTGAAAACTATGATATTATTTTCGAACTTCTTTCTAAGAACTGTGCAGTACCATGGAGTATGCGTTTAATCGCACCGTTCATCATGTCGCCTTGAATTCGTTCCATCCTTTAAACAAAAATGATTACGGTTCCTAAATTGCGACATCGTTTTACATCTTATTGTAGAATCTAGGTAGTTTACTATGTGCGACATTCGATTGTTGGTAATTTTATTTAATCTACTTGTTCTCTGTCTTTCTGCCAAGCTCGCCCTCCCGTGAGCGTGCTATCCGGGCGCTGCCCAGACGAGCCACTATGGCAACGGGCTCCGGATCGGCGGCCTTTTCATACAAACGACGGAAGTTAATAACAAGGGGTCACCACCGTTGCAGCCCATCTTTAATTCGTTGGAGCTTATTGTCGCTACTAGCCCTCGTCTGCCTTCGGATCTTAGGCTATGTGTCAACGGGTATCAGCGAGGAGGAGGTGGAGAAGGATACAGCAGAGGCGATGCAAAAACTAAAATTTGAGGTCAGTGACCTTCGAGCGCGCTTGCAACGATGCCAGGAGAGTTTCAGGATGCAGCAGCAGCAGCAGCAGCAGCAGCAGCAGGAACATGCGACCACCATTCCAGAAACGCCTGATGGCGGAGTCCTGCAGAAAGGTTCAAGTAGAGCGCAGCCCCCCCCCAAATGTGACTGTCGCGGTAGTAGTAGCAGTAGTAGTAGTAGTAGTGACAAGGATCAAGGCCGTACGAATCAAATAGAGGAGGAGGCTGCCGCTGGGAAAGCAGAGATGCTTCCGAAAGCGGAGGAGCTTGTTACACTGGCGGAGAGGAAAGCAAAGAGGGTGCACATATATAAACCAACAAAACTTGTGGACGAATTCATGCTACAACACACCCGCACGCACACACACACACGCGCGCGCGCTCACTCGCACCCGTTACTTCCAGCGAGTGATAGGGTTGTTCTATTTCTTCTCTAGAGTCCTTTCGAAATGGCGACCGAGCACTTAGTGTAAGTTATAATTCTTCCTGAAGAGTACCAACCACGGCAATAATGTGATACTTGTGTTATCCCCGTTAATATGTTCCTAGTCCGATGCCATCATCAGTGGAGCTCACGATCGGATCTCCAAAGGATTGGCCTCCGTTCACGGGGAATGTGGTAGTAGACAGAATCATGCATATCTGCCCTTCCGCGTAGCTATGCTTTGATTCGATGAGAGCACAATGGCAATATTGATGACTGTCGCGGAGGCGGAGCGTAACATGTGCGCGTGTGCCCTGCCTCATGTGCTTATATCTATCAACAACTAAAAGGTTTTTGAGCCCTTCGCGGAACATGATTCTGCGGCAGGGAGGGCCTACGATTGGTTTTTGCGCAAAGCAGCCGGTCTCACGGGCATTCCTATCAACTTCGCAAGGAGATCCGTCAAGATTTGCCATGAAGGTTAGGAGATTATGATCTTATCATTTTTTTGGTGGGGGGGACACAACACAGACAGGAAGCGGTTCCTAGCAACTAAGGAGAATGCAAGGAGTGTGTGTGTGTGTGTGTGTGCCGATTTTTCCAACACTGCTGCTGCTAATACTACTAAGAGTTCAAATTTCAACAATGAAGAAGGAATATGTGTTGATGTGTCACCAACATTTTCCATGTTACTACTGCTACTACTACTACTACCACTACTACTACCAACTACTACCAACTACTCTACTACTACTACTACTACTCTTGAAGGAATGGACCAAAAGATCCACAACATATGCGAGGCAGCTCACGAAGGATTCAAGGCAGCATGCAAACTTTCTCCCAAACACACACAACAGCTCATCAGTCGTCGCCATGTTCAACTACAACACAAACAAACAAACAAAACAAAACAAACAAACAAGGACGTCCATCAGCCGCAGGGAAGACAACTTCATCTACACAGCAAAACATTACGGATGGTAAGAATCACTGAAATAGCCTTCCCACGCATGTGCGTGTTACAGATTGCGGTTCGCTGTGGTTCTTGCGTTGGAGCACCAGTATCACCACCGCGTCTCAATATCAACGAAGACTACGAGCTACGGATCGATCGGTGACGATGCTCGGACCTCACGCGCACGCGCACGCGCACACGCACACGCACATGGGGCATGTTGATTAGTATGTATGGACTCTCTCCCTCTCTCT
>ADNK01001006.1:0-12697 GCA_000320545.1 Bigelowiella natans CCMP2755 | reverse complement strand
ACACACAATTATGTAACGAGTTTGCTTTCCCTCTGACGATGCTCCTTGTCCCTCTGCACAGGCTCAAAGCCCGCACGTGGGCCCATACATCAAGGACTTGCTTGTCCGGCTTCTCCCTCCAGCTCGCTTGTACTCGGGGTATTTTCACAAAAATGTGATATACACATTTACAAATTCTAACTTGAACTTTTTGTTTTATGTTAAGAGTTTTATCACTTCATCGCGCTTCAGCGATTAGTGGCTTTTGTGCCATACCACCGCTCTGCGTTCGTCGATCTGATGATTGTGTTTGTTTGGTGTTTCCCGAAACAGGCCAGACATCGAGCTTAGCCGCCTGCTGGACCTCATCGATTTCAGCTTAGAGAGAATCGAGGCAAGAAAGAGGAAGGAGAAAAAATCTACGAAATGAGCTAATGCTGCTGCTGCTACCGACAATTTCTTTATGCTATGCTAGTATGTATGAAGCAACTGCCTGTGTAACAGATAAAGATTATGCTACTAGACTGTAGGGATAGCGTATGATCTAGGTCATTATTCCATCGGCCGCAATGCATGCTAGACTTGCCAACAACATGTTTGTCAGTCAGAGACCCGGCGGCAGATGCGGCGTATATATAGCACGTACGTTGTGCGTGCACTAGCGCTAGAATGCTGCGCAATTATCGGGATGCAAGCTAGGCAGCTGCATTGTATGTACGTACGATACGATTGCTCGTGCTTTTTTGGCTTTACATGTACATAGCATTTGCAGACGCCGCGTGCTGTACGTAGTGAATGTGCATGCATCGTAGCACATTATTCTTATAGACACAGTAATATGATTCTCGATTCGCACACAGCGTGCAAATAGCAACAACACATTTTTGCTGAGTCAACCAAAATCACAAAACATGATGGAGCAATGACGTGGCACACACCACATATGAGGGCAAGCTCAATCTAAGCCTGAACTTCTTCTTTGATCTGACGAAGGTTTCTCACGCAAGTGAAGCAGATTTATGCAACACCAACAGCAATCTCTCATGTTTAGCGTGTTGCGTGGTGAGTTCCCCACCCGTAGTCTGTGTCATTACAGCCTTTCCCTTGGAACCCCATCGCTGGTCTTGCAAGGGTGAGGCCTCCAATCTCGTACACATCCACGCTCCTCACCGACCAGAAGGCGTCTTGTACGTTCCTATGATCAGCGATGTAGGCCTCACAGGAAGCCGAGGGGATGTCCGAGCACACGGAAGAGAACGTAGAGCCCGCCCAGTCGCCACATAGTGTGAGGTCAAACACTAGCTGGTGGTTCGCGAAGTGTGACGGATCGCAGTTGTCCCCGAACTGGAACAGCGCGTACGGCATGCCCCAACCTTCCCCATCCGGATCGATCGTGACTTCGCCTCCCTTGCTCTTCCCAGTGGCAGCCTTCCTCACGTCCGCAGGCTCGGCGCCTCGCCTCCAACCGTACATTCGAATGCCTTCGTCATCCCAAACAGTCGCTACGGTACCACCCCCCCGCCGGTTGAATGCTTCTCCAAATGATGCAGAGTCGTCACTTATGATACCGCATCCCTGATTGGCATACTCTATGGTTGATTTCACATAGCAGTCTGTCGCATTCTGTCCTCCGAACCCCGTGCTCCAAGAGCCTGTGAAGAGCGCAGTATCGACCGTCTGCATCGAGCATTTCTCCCTTGTGTGCAGCGTGCTAATGTCTTGCACGTTTCGATGGACGCCCTCCAAGATGTCTATCTCACCGTTGTCTGGCCACTGCGGACCGACGGACCAAAAGGCAGGCCACGTGCCACACCCGCTCGGTATGTGGTCAAGGTCAATCACGAAGACGCCACCATTGAAGACCTTGCGACTCTGCACGCGGATAGACTTCCTGCCGGGCCCGTTCGGGTCATAATTTCCATCCTTGTCCACCGACATGTAGATCGAGCCGGCGTCCAGCTGCAGCATTCTTAGCTGGGCTGCTTCTGACTGTGAAACGAACTGGACGTATCCGTGCGTTGGGTCCCCTGCGGTGAAGAATTCGAACTCCTGCAGAAATGTCGTGCTGTTGATGCGATGGGTGAGCGAGTAATTTCCCACCCTGGCTGCGAGGGCTGGGGTGATCGCCAGAGTGAAAGCAAGGGACGCTAACGCTGTTGACATTCTGCCTCGGGCGGGCATGGTTTCGACGGAGTAGGATGTCGCTGGTGAACAATCAATTCTTTGACGAGCGAGCCTCGATATGGAAAGCAAGTAGACTTATCTTATCATAATAACTTCTGAATATTACTGCCTATTCATCACCCACAACGTGCCAGGCATCGTTTTTTCGACACATGCTGCTCGGTATGTGGCCCAGTCCGCAGCATGCAATTACGACATATTCAGTATGTATCTTAGACCAACAAGCCCCCTTGGGATCGTTACTAATACAACAATTTACACCTTTGAACATTTAAAACGCCGACCTAAATGTTCAAAGGTGTAAAACGAGCGTGCTTTTATCACGACGACATGCAATTTATGGCTTTCTTTCTGCAAAGCCGCTCGTATTTTACGAAGTCCATCCGACTACCCTCCCTGGATTCGGAGTCCGGATATAATAACTGGACGGCACGACCAGGTGAAGGACAAGATAGTAGTGTGTACAAGGGTGTGTATCCGTGCACTTGCGGCGGGGGGGGGGGGGGGGGGGGAGAGAGAGAGAGAGAGAGAGAGAGAGAGAGAGAGAGAGGAGGGGGAGATGGACGGGGTATCTGCCCATGTAAGAATACTGAAGCTGGTTGCGCATCATGCTATTCGTTAGCGAGGAGTGAACAGGCAGTCGTCAGTCTCAAGGGAAAAATGGATGGCAAAACACTCGTTATTGATGTACGTGGTGAAGAGGAGGCGAAGAAATCTGGGTATTTTCAGACTGCATGCAGTATTTAATTAGTAATGCCACCTAAGCCATTCGCATGTATTCACCCAGAGGAGAATTGAAAGGGACAGTCCGGGTTCGCTGTGATAATTCCTTTGATCCTTCGGTAACAATTTTTTCAAATGGGTGAAAAATACCACCTTCTAGCACTACCCTGCTTGCACTAAAGTCTATCCTCGATCATTCGCTTGTAGGACTGTGTAAAAAGAGGAATTGATTCCGGGGCTGTCCCCAAGGACCCTTCAACGGTAAATCAATAATGTCCTCCCTAATCTTAATAGTAGTAGTACGATATCAAAGACAATATAAGCCTGCATCATCATAGTTTTCTACATACATGCTCGCAGGTGGGCGAGGTGGTCGTCTACTGCCGCTCCGGTATTACATCTTCCAAGCAGCATTTTGGTGTATCATCAACACCTGATTGATGGCGACTCTTTTGATGAATTAGGAAAGAGGGCAAAACGATTTGCGACAGAGCTGGAGAAGTTAGGTTTCAAGAACATCGTCACTGGGTTGATTATGTCCTCGTCGTCAATTCGCCATTTTGTCGTTCTCTCATTCTTGTGTGAGGATCCCAACAATGTCTAATACGAAATGACTGCGTTGTTTCAGAAGCCTTGACGAGCTTAAGGGTAGATTTGGTCTGACTATATTAAAAAGCAGGTACTTTTGAGCAAAGCCCGCTGACACTTCGTACTCAGATGATACCTATCTTTGTTTCCAGTGAAGAAGAGGAGAAAGGGAAAACGCTCATCATTGACGTTAGAAGCAAGGAGGAATCTGAAAGAGATGGGTCTATCCACACTTTTCCCTCAACGTCTTGGAGTTTCACTTTGCTTCTTTCGTGCTTTTTTACTTCAGGGAATTGAAAGGGAGTGTTCGTGTAAGGTGCGACAACTCCTACGATGCAGCGGTAATTATCATTAAATGCTTACTCCATGCCACTGCTTGTACTGTAACTACTAGGGATGATCACAAGAAATTTTGTCTGTTAATTCTACGTTTTCCAACCTAGGAATGTGTTAAAAAAGGACTCGAGTCGGGGGCTGTTCCTAAAGACATATCCTCTGTACAAATCTCTCCCTCAGTCCCTGCTTCCACCCCCTTTTAAGTTGATTTGGTGGAAATGAGTATCCCTTCTTTATACTAATGAGGCGATGTCTACGTTGCCAGGTGGGAGATGTCGTCGTCTACTGTCGTTCAGGTAAATTCGTTATTCTTCAAGTCGGTGTATCATTTGTGCCTGGCTGAAAAAATAAACACCTCGAGTAGAGATATTGATGTGTGTCCCTAAAAATGCCAGGGAAAAGGGCGCAACGATTCGCATTGGAGCTTGAGAAACTTGGCTTTAAGAACATAACCACTGGGTAACTTTGACACGTTATTTTACAGCAAGGATGCCAATCAAATTCATAATTATCACAAAATGCCACATATATGCTCTTAGGAGTTTGGAAGGCCTGAAAGAGAAATACGGTCTTCAGGAGGGAAAATAATTCAGTACTAATGCTTAAACTGGCACACTTCGCATCGGGGCCACAAATAATTGATGGGTCGACAATATTGGCGCATATATACCTGCACATCGGCATATGAGTTCTCTTGCTTATATGTTGATTTAACAAAGTTGCAATGGATGGCATGTCCTCCACCTTTTAATGCAAATGCACAAGAAAAGGCTAGAAAGCGCAGAGAGGCAGGCGCAGCATATGATTAAATGCAAGCACGGATACTTGTGGCGCAATCCAGTAGCAACAAGACGAAAGTCGAGCAATGTGTGCGTGATGTCATGTTGAAGGCAAAGGCACGTGCACCATTTATCCAAGAAGCACCTACATCGCTAGCAACGGCGTCTAGGCGTGCCGGCAAGCGTTGTACATGAACACATTTTCGTTAATTAGCTTCATAATCTAACGCTAACGATGTCTCGAATGTGCAACAGCCGCCATGGCTAGATGGGTACCATGCACAGTTCGCACCGAGACGAGCCAGAGAAACAACGGCAGGCGGCCTGACGACAGCGTCCACGTGGCAAAAAAAAGAGTGGGGGAAAGAGGGAAGCGGAGTTGATCTCACAGAAGCATTTTGCACAGTGCCACTTGTCAAACTAGCTGCACATGAAGCCCCCGCAGCATGTGAACAATGAACAATGAACAATGATAAAGAACTACATTTCCAAAATGAAAAAGGGAGTGAATTATGAGATTTCTACTTTTAGTTAGGTCTTCCGAGATTCCGGCCGGCGCGCTCCGAAAGATAGTTTTTGAATTTTTGGGATTTGACAATGTGCGTCTTAATATCTGTTCAGACGAAGGATCAAAATGCCATCCGTTTTTTGTCTTAAAACGGATATTTTACATTTTATCACCAACAAGATTGATCTCTGAAACCTGAAACTGTGCGTGAGGAGGCTAATTTCGAGATGAGCACTGAGTACGAATGGGGATCGTTTTCTTTGGATGGGAAGGTACTATCTATTGTAGGGAAGTAAATCTCCCTTGGCGAAGTTTCGTTACCTCAAAGAGTCGTTTGGTAGGTTGCGGTTGTTACTGGAGGAGGATCTGGAATTGGAAAGGCAATTTGTGAGCTTTTCGCGAAGAAAGGTGAACTGATGCATAGTGTGCATTGCAATAATGGGTTATAAGGTTAGTTTTTCCGAATAGGTGCAATGGTAGAAATCCTGGATCTTGATCTGAAGAAAGCCGAAGAGGTCCAGATCATATTCTTCAACCTTCGATTTCGAGTTAAGATAGCCACAGCATACTAAACATCGCATTCATGGGTTCAGGTTGTAAAAGGCATCGCCGAAAGCAATTCTAAGGGCTCGGCACACGCTAGCCAAATGGACGTGACGGACGAAAAGCAAGGTTAATAACTGACGGTTTTTAATTTAAAATGATCGGCTAATATTGATATGAACTTTAACTTAAAAATTAGTGTCCGAAGTCTTCGCCGAAATTGCAAAACGGAAGGGCACAATCGACATTTTGTAAAATTTTAAGGCGTAATAAAGCTTGCATTCTGTCAGAACTGACTCCTTATTTACCAGGGTGAACAATGCTGGAGTATCAACCATTGGCACAGTCGAACAAGCTACACAGAAAGATATGGAGTTTGTTCTAAACGTCAATGTCAAAGGTTCGCCAACATTATATCCTTTCAAATCCACGGCCTAAATGTCCTATTCTACGGTTTAGGTGTTTTCTATTGCTGCAAGGCTGTCGCACCAATCATGGTCAAAGGGGTATGTCCCTGAGATTATGACGGTATTCTTTATTGACAAAAGTTGTTGCTTGTCATCATTTCGCTCTTTAGGGTGGTGGTGCTGTGGTGAACATGGGCTCCATCGCATCTGTCATTGGGCTCAGGGTCAGTAGTACCGAGACTAGCTTGCACAAGATTCGGAATCCTATGGACTAACTTCTTGTAACCATCAGGATCGTTTCACTTATTCTGCGAGCAAAGGAGCTGTTCTGACGATGACCTTATCAATGGCTAACGACTACGTGAAGCAAGGTGTGAATCAAACTCTTTAGCTGGCTTTTTAGATTTTAGTTGAAAACTTTCATCTGCTTGATAGGAATCAGAGTGAACGCAGTATGCCCTGCGCGAATTCACACTCCCTTCGTTGATGGATATCTTAAAAAGCACTATCCAGGGAAGGAAAAGGAGGTTATCAATAAATTGTTTTACGATCTTTTGTTGCGCTTTACCAAATACATGAACTTTCTATTCTACATCTTACGCTTTCATTTCAATTTCCAGATGTTCGAAAATCTCTCCAAGTATCAGCCCATGGGCCGCATGGGGCAACCGAAGGAAGTTGCTGCGCTCGTGCTATACTTGGCCTCGCGTGAGGCAGCTTTTGTAACTGGTGCTGAATATCGCATCGATGGAGGTGTCACTGGACTTACATAATCAAATATTCACACGTCCCGGCCACATTTCTAAGAAGAAAGACCTGCAGCTCGAAATTTAATCGGTGATTCTGAACTTCGATGTCTGCATGGAACCGCATACTCAAGCGCAACGAGGCTGACTTTACCATTATTGTTGCAATTAGAAATGCTCTGCATTAAACAAATATGATGTGATTAGTCTTTCTAACTAACATGGCTTTGATTTTACTGAACTTGGAACGGGTACCCATGCTTTGGCCAGTCATCATCTTGTCATGTTGCTGTGATGCATTGATCGATTAGTTCAGTAATCATCCACATGGATTAGCTCTAGTGTAAAGTATAATAGACACAGTAATATGATATATATATATATATATATATATATATATATATATATATATTGTACATAACATATTGCATGTCTATCATAAGTGTGAAGCGTTGCAATCATGGAAATTCACATTTTGTAATTCCTTTGAACGTGCGATATGTTCCGGCTCTGATTGGGCGATCGATGGGATGCTGTGTGCGATGTGGCGCACATGCATGTCAGTGCGACGATCAACCTATCTCTACATGTAGCTGTCGCAAGAATCGAACAACATGAACTACACACCATCGCATACACCACTAACTTATTAACGCCAATCGCAATGAATCTCCATGAATGCGTTTGATCATTGACGTGATGAGCGACACCATGAGACGCAACTCACTCTAGCACAGTTACTAGCTTCGGAATCGATGTCTGTAGTATGACACGCAGTCTAGCAATGCAAGCGTGTAAGTGCATGTGTACATGAATTTGCGTGCAACTCAATGATCTTTGCATCTTGCGATTGGAAAAGAACACATGGCTCATCAGTGTGTGCTAATGGCCCGCCTAACGCATCACACATATATACAGCTCTAATAAGAATGGCATACGACACAGCCATGTGCGGCTACGCATCCTGTGACGAGATGGTAGCTAGTTGTTGTCAACGTGAAGCAAAAATACAGGAACAAAAATTACTTCTACTATGTAGTATTTGTCGTATCTATTTTCGTTACGTGCTTGGCACTCACACATTCCAACGTGTGGTGTAGTTTCGAAATTTGGGTTTTGAGTTCTCGCGTCACAGATCCAACAGTTGCTTTGTGTTGAGAAACAATGCTTGCAATTTTGGATTTGAAAATTTTACGCTCCTTTTTTATGCAGTCTTTAAGATCTTGAATTAATTTGTCTTTAGCTGCTAGCTTGATAAGAGAACTATCAATTTCCTTTTGCTTTGAACGAATAGTATCTTTTTTGAGCTGTAATTCTTCTTCCATCTTGTAAAATGTAGCACTATCAATTAAACTATTTCTCAAATGTTTTATGAAATTATCTTTATCGATCAAAGATTCTTTGAGTCCATTCTGAATTATGTTAATACTTTCAATTTCTGTTTGTAACTGCCGAATTTTTACTTCCTTCAAACCGACTTCTTTTTGGAATTCAACTAGTTTCTGTTCAGATGTAGATACTCTTTTTTCATATTCAGCATCGATTTTATTCTGGAGATGTTGCATCTTGCTGTAGTTTTCAGAAGACACGCGAACCTCAGCCTTAAGATTTTTTAGCTGATTTTCTTTCAAGGAGATAGATTCACTTGTGAGCCTAAGTTTCTTATCCAACAGTTGTAGAGCGATATCTTTATTTAGTAGTTCTTTCCTCTGGTTTTGTGTAAACGAATCTTTAGCGACAATAGAAGCTCGGAGTTCCGTGCATAGTTTATTGGAGTTTTCGATTTCTTCCTGCAAGTCCTTCAAACATTGATCCTTTGAAGAAAGTGAATTTCTTACAAATTTCAACTCTTCTTCCACTTCATCAAGCCTCTCAGCACAATATTGTTTTTTCCTATGAACTCTTTGAAGCTTTAAGATTTCTTGTTTGAAATTTTGATGTTTTTCTTGTGTTCTCAAAATTTTAGTTTGTAGCAAATTTATTCGTTGATTAGCACATTTTGATATCCATTCACATCGGCCCATGACTTTAGACGAAGTATCCATTAAAAAATGTTGTATGTTATCTTTAAAATTTTCGAATTTAGTCTTCTCAATTGAAAGTTTTACTTTCATTTCTTCCAATAAGGAATTCTTGTTTCTCAATTCTTTTTTCACTTTCCAACCCAAATTGGCCGCAGCACTGGTTTCTATGTTTTTTAGGAAGCTTTTATACATTACCACTTGATTAGTTGCTGCCTTGTTGTACGTTTTCAGTTTTCTAATTTCTTCTTGTGCACGACGAAATTTCAGCGCAAGCTCTCTGTTCTGGGATGCATGGATGTTCACATATGTTCTTGGTAGATGTTGAGAATTAACTTCTTGTTTCGACATACTTGCTCTCAGACCTCTGCTATGGGAAGTAACATTGATCTTTTTCCTCTTCATTGTGTTCACATTGAGTTCCGACAGTTCCGACAGTTTCCCGGATTTATCACCAAACGAAGTCCGATTGCGTGTTGGTCGAGTTGGTCGGTGGACAGGTGTACGCTTGATTTAAAACACAATATTGATTTCATTAATGATGGATAAAGATCTTCAATTTTGAACAACTTCACTGAATGACACGTCAAATTTATCTACTTTTGCAAGGTTTGTTCCACTGCTAGAAGGATCCTCGCGACTCTCTGGTCTCATTTCCATTGCAAGAGATTGAAAGTCAAACACATCTCCCTCTTCATCCACTGTTTGTTCTTTTATTGGAGGCATCCTCCTTCTGTTTTGAAGGGATGGTCTTCTACACCTTCTCTGTTTCATCGCAGCTTTTGGTTGAGATTGAATGCTCATAGTCAACACAAAATGCACTGTGTTCCGCTCCGTGCGACAAGACAATGAACCTTCGAAAGACGTGTGTGATTGAAGATCGCTCCGCATGTTTCAGAAAAATCGATGATCGATTTTCCTCTAAAAACTCCAACGACCGTTTGCAGCGTGAAGATTTTCAACGGACAATTTCCACAATGGCCAATGGCCAATGGCCACCGTGTGTGTCACGTGCAACACGCATGCTTGTCAGCTAGTTAGCTGCGAGGGCTTTGCATTGGACTGGTGTCTTCGCTCAAACAGACGGGCAAAAAGTGCACCCTCGTGTGCAACCGAAACTCTCCTGAGTCCACCGCAGAATTGTGATGAGAATTTCGTTTTCATCACTTCACCATTGTCACTTGGTTCCGCCTTCATTGTTCATTGTTCCGCCCTGGAGCAGTGCTGTGGTGCAGTGCAAATTGAGCCACACAAAGCCAACCACCTCGACTTCTGCTACAGTTGCAGTGCAGTGGCGAGTTTTCACGTGTTTCAGCAACAGATTTGTCCAAAGCTGCGGTCAGCGATGCTCACTTGTTTTTGTCGAGGCCGCTGTCCTGTTTCCTTCGCAGACTAAAACAATGAACAATGAACAATGAACAAAGCGTTGATCAAAAACTACATGCGTCAGAACCACATGGGAGACAGGCATTTGCACGCAGCAGAGCCTCAACAACACTCGTTGCAAGGAACAATGAACAATGAAGAAGCAAGGACTTGTCAGCACCCTGTTGGTGATCTACTAGATCCAGTGTAGGAAATTCTGGTGCGTTTGTCGCAGTCGTATTTTAGTCTGCAATTCAAGTTTAAAAAAGGCCCGAGAATACGACCAGCGAGAAATTAGGCTCGTTAAATAGGAATCCCACAATTTGGTTGTCGCGGTGTTGTTTTGGATTGAAATTCAAATGAATATCACATTGTCGTCGGAGATTCTCCAGATATTCGGTTACCCAAATCTGTGAACTCGGAAACGCCTGCCCCCTAGACCAGCTCCAGCATGGGTCTCAGCCCCCTTTTCTTTGACCCCATCCATTTCACCTTGCTTTCGTGTAGCTTTTGCGTTGTATTTGTGTTCGAAAATTTAACAACAGAAATCATGACCCCTCCCGACCCCTCCCCAACTTTTATCCTTATTCACGCTGCCCAGAATTTCCTCCTAGCAGTCTGACGGGCGACATTGACTGCTTTGGTGATGTTCCGAACGAGAACGATCGACCTGTGCGTCATATGCAAGTCGAGTTCCAAGCCGAGGAGCCAGTTCAAGTAATATTACGTTGAACATTGATTCTGGTTTTTTAATTTAATATTCGACAATGAAGATGATATATCACATCAACACACACACACACACACACACATGCATGCATGCATGCATAGATGGCACTACATATTCCTCTTTCCATACACATTCTGTAGTAGTATTAACAATTGTTGTGCTGGTCAGATCATCTCCCTGTCAGCCGCATATGACCACACGTTCGTGATATCGGAGGGAACGCAGGTGGGTGTGAGCCATACTTACTTACTGTGACATGACGCGCGTGTGTGTGTGTGTGTGTGTGTGTGTGTGTGTGTGTGTGTGTGTGACTCTAGACGGTGGTAGTTGCAATAATGTCGGATAGCAATGGCAAATATATGATTGTGCCATCCATCTGAACGCACACACACACACACAAACGTAAACTGAAGAAATTATCATTCTGAAATATTTTCCATATTCAAGCGTATGTGTGTGTGTGTGTGTGTGTGTGTGTGTGTGTGTGTGTGCGTCTCTCTCTCTCTCTCTCTCTCTCTCTCTCTCTCTCTATGTGTGTGTGTGTGTGTGTGTGTGTGTGTGTGTTTGTACGTGTGCGTGTAATGGATATGGTGATTATAAGGTGTCGTGTCTTGGAAATACAAAATTTTATTCATGCTTCGAGCCATTAAGGGTATCATCCTTCAATTCATACCGTGAAGCTTAAAAATTTCAAGGATTACTATCTCTTTTCCTCTTTGACAATACTATCATAAATGTTGACTTTGGTGTAATAATGCATATGTAGCTGACCGATGCGTATTCGCTGCAATACCTTATCCCAAAAAATCTCTCTCTCTCTCTCTCTCTCTCTCTCTATCTCTATATATCTCATACACACACACACACACACATATATATATATATATATATATATATATATCCATTTTTATATTCATATTAATATATACATTCACAAGTCGATATCCACTTTCTTTGCCTAGGAAATCTTCGAAGTGGGCGGCGAGCGCCTCGTGAATATCGCTCCGGGCAAAGACCATTTATACCTTCTCACTGACAAGTCATCTGAGCTGTTCCTTCTTCATTTATAAACAATGGACAAACCTTCCCTCCCCCCCCTTCTCCCCCAACCCCTCTCTCCCCCTTCATCTTACTTCTCGATGCTAACACGGCACATCGCTCTTCAGGGGCAATATCTACGCTGTTGGAGAAAACTCGAAGGGAGAGCTCGGGTATGTATGTGTGCGTTTTTAAGACAAGAGAAAGAGGGTGTATGAAGGATGAGAGGAGAGAAATGAATTCATATTATCCCCAAAGTAACCAAAAAATACTCCCAAATAAGGCTCGGCCCCCTGGAAGACATGAAGATACCTCAGCTCATCCTTCAGTTTCCCCTGCTCTCCGGTTGATCTATCTCCGGATTACAATAGAAAAAGGGGGGTTGGGGGGGGGGGAGAAAGGGTACAGGATAATAAGAATAAGGGAGATGAAGTGATATCAAGAGAAAAGCTGCCACAAAACCTGTGCGCTTCAAGTCCCTACTTCTTTATTATCACGGAAAGCAAAGCAGAGAGAGAATAAGCTATAGAGGCTGATATAGATAGATGGCATAATCCCTGTAAACACTCACACACACACACACACACACACACACACACACATACACAAACACACACCGTTGCTCCCTCCTTCCCTTGCTCAAATATGGCTATTGACAACCAGAAACGCGTGGTATCGGTAGCATCCGGCCTTGGGCATGGCCTGGCACTGACAGCCAGTGGCGATGTAAGGGACTCTGTTATTTTACAT